>SJXQ01013134.1:87720-161401 GCA_006408695.1 Aepyceros melampus | reverse complement strand
GCTCTATCCCTTCATTCTGTCTGGAGTTATTTCTCCACTGATCTCCAGTAGCATATTGGACACCTAATGACCTGGGGAGCTCCTCTTTTGGTATCCTATCATTTTGCCTTTTCATACTGTTCATGGGGTGCCAGAACTAAGCACCAGAGTGGCAGAAAACATTCCTATTGATCTGCAACTAATGATCTTGGAAGGAGGTCTCCCTGTTCAGCTGCCCAGGAGCCAGGTCAAAGCCACGAGTGACCACCCCACCACAGTCTTCTAACTCCTTTTAATCTGGGTTTTAGAAAGAGGGTGGAGGCAGTAAAGGCCAGTGTGGGAGCACAGGAAACCAGCTCCCACTTGCCCCCACTGCCGTCCGTCCTGGAGAGGGGCCATGGAGGGTACAGTCCAGGAACTAGCTGGAAATGCCCCCGGATGCGGTCCTGGCTGGGCATGCTGGGCTACGCCCCTGCCAGCCTCCCCCCGCTGCCCCGCCAGCCAGGGCACCTGGCACCAACCCTAGATTCCTCAGTTCCACCTCCAGGAAGTTCAGGGGTGAGCTCGGTGCCCAAGTGAAACCAAATCAACGTACAGACGCAGAGGCAACCTGCCCCTGGGTGTCCAGGCAGAGGAGAGGGAGGCCCAGTGTTTCCAAGGGTAAGGGGGCATGCAGCGGGGAGACAGGTGAGGCTGCAAGCTCTGGGCGCGGTACAGACCACCCCCAGCGAGCCTTTGACTCGGCACAGCCACGCCGCCTTCCAAGCAGCTTTGAACATGACGGCTGTGCCCACTAGGCGAACAACTGAAGAATGGACTTTTAAAGGGGGTCCCAGCATCCCAATGGCAACCCACTCCAGTACTCTTGCCTGGAAAATCCCATGGACAGAGGAGCCTGGTGGGCTGCAGTCCATGGGGTTGCAAAGGGTCGGACACGACTGAGTGACTTCACTTTCACTTTCAGCATCCCAAAGGCTCTGGAAGGGTTTTACAAAGATTCGCCCCAGATCTTCTGGGGATGGAGCCTGGGAAGGACACTATTAAAGCAGCCTCAGGGAATGATAAGGGTCCCCAGGCTGCGAGCTGCTTGGCTGGGTCATTCCAAGGTGCCTCCCAACACGTGGTCTGTGATTCTCTTCAGTGCCATCTCCGCAGGCCAGACCAGGGACTCAGTGACTAGCCGCCGAACCTTGGCAGGGGGCGTCCTCCTCCCTCCCCCTGCAGCCTTGGACCCAGCCCTCTCTGCAGTTCTCCGAGGGGAGCGATTTCTCCATATTCCCCTCCCCCCAGCATTCCCATGAGGAGTAGAAAGACCACAGGATCTGACAGCTAAAGTCCCCTCTTGCTGAGACGCTCACGCTCCACCCGAGCTGCCGCCTTCCTGCCGCAGATGAAGGCAAGAGCATCTCAAGGGGCTGTGGTGAAGAATCAGATGAAGCAGCATTTATTGAGAATGTTTTGATACCTGTAAAAATAGAGATAAATGCTCATTTCTGTTTTAGGACCTACCCCTCTTATACTGTGGCCATTTCTCTCTTCATTTGCTCCACAGACATTTACGGAGCAGCGGCTTTGTTCCAGGGACTGGGGGACGCAAGAATGAAGATGTGCTCACAGTCCTCAGGAAGCCACCCACCCAACCCCCCCAGCCCTGCACTGAGGAAGGCCAATCAATGCACAAAAGACTGTCGTATCACTGGATTAGCATGACTATCTAAGCAGCGCCTGGCACACAGTAGGCACTCAGTAAGCACTTGCGGGGGTTAATGAACGCACTGAAGGATACGATGGAATCACAGATGGAGGGTGGGGGAAGCTTCTGGAGGCTCCAAGGCCCGGTAGGAGAGAACCAGCCAAGGGAAGAGCAATGTTCCAGAACCAGTGCACAGCTGGGCTCTCTGCCTTCGAAACTGGCCCGTGACTGGTGGACGTGTACACACTGCTGTATTTAAAATGGATAACCAACAAGGCCCTACTCTACAGCACAGGCAACTCTGCTCAATGATATGTGGCAGCCTGGCTGGGAGTTTGGAGGAGCGTGGATACATGGATATGTATGGCCCAGCCTCTTGCTATTCACCTGAAACCATCACAACCTTGTGAATCGGCTATACTCTGATACAAAAAAGTATGTTAAAAAGAAAACTGGCCCACGGCTCTTTCATCCTGTGTTCCTCTGTGTGCTTAGCAACGGAGCTGCCCATGGTAGCTGTCAACATCTCAGAAATGAAACTGCCTTAATAGATCCTGCCTTCGAAACAAAACACATATTCAGCAGCAAAGGCATAGAACTGGCTCGGGTCATTGGGTCACCCAAGCCCTTCAGCCTGTTCCCAGTGACACGTCTCCACTGTGCCATCCCCCAGGAGCTTGGCGTGGCCTGCAAAGTCCCTGCAGTGTGCTGGCTAGAGCTGGCAAACACAGATCAATCCGTCCATCTGCTTTGGTCCGCATCCACGTATTTCAGAGCACATCCTTCATTACCTTAATCAAGATAACACATTCTTAGCGGTGAAGACAGGGAGGTTCCTGTTCTCAAAATGCTTACCATTTTCGCAAGAACAGAAGCTCAGTCTGCAGGGGAGACAGCCGCTGGATATCAGATCAGGAATCCAGCACTTTAATAGCCTTTGCTCGGGTTCCTTTTGGAGAGCACATTTCTGAATGGAAACACTGTAATCAGAGACAGAGTGTGACCTTGAGGACACAGGGGCGGGGGGCGTGTATGACTGCATTTGAGGGCCCTCTACGGCCTCTGCCCTTAGACACGTTCAAGAAGAGAAACAGTGCCTTGGGACCAGGACGGTTTACACCTTCCCTGTCTGAAGGCAGAGGCTGGGCCATCTCTCAGTAGTCCTTCAGTTCTTTGGTTCTGCAGCCTGCAGGGGCTGGATCTTTATAGCTGGGAATTTGGCTGAGAGTGAGAACTCCTGCCAAGCTGTAAGCAGGAACAGGCTTCTTCCAGCAAAACGCTCAAAACTGAGGTTCAGCTTCAACAGCTACCACAGAGCCCTCTGACCTGGCCAGCTCCCCAACCCAAATGGGCCTGCTTTTCTGTGCCATTTACACCTGGGGCCAGGTGAGCAATGAGGTGCGCAGACGGCCTGCCCGAGCTCCAGAACCTCTGGCACTTGGAAAACAAGTCTTCCCTTGTTTAACCTGTGCCTTACGACCAACCTAGATAGCATATTGAAAAGCAGAGACATTACTTTGCCAACAAGGGTCCATCTAGTCAAGGCTATGGTTTTTCCTATGGTCATGTATGGATGTGAGAGTTGGACTGTGAAGAAAGCTGAGCACCGAAGCATTGATGCTTTTGAACTGTGGTGTTGAAGACTCTTGAGAGTCCCTTGGACTGCAAGGAGATCCAACCAGTCCATTCTGAAGGAGATCAGCCCTGGGATTTCTTGGAAGGAATGATGCTAAAACTGAAGCTCCAGTACTTTGGCCACCTCATGCGAAAAGTTGACTCATTGAAATGGACTCTGATGCTGGGAGGGGTTGGGGGCAGGAGGAGAAGGGGACGACCGAGGATGAGATGGCTGGATGGCATCATTGACTTGATGGACGTGAGTCTGAGTGAACTCCGGGAGTTGGTGATGGACAGGGAGGCCTGGCGTGCTGCGATTCATGGGGTCGCAAAGAGTCGGACACGACTGAGCGACTGACCTGAACTGAAACTGACGTTATACCAGGAGAGGTGGTTATACGAGGGTGCTGTCCAAGTCAGATGACCTTTCCTTCTCTGGAAGGAGATCCCAGAACTTGGAAATGTGCGGTGCAGACTTCACGCAGAACGACCTTACTGCGCTGACCTGACCAGTCTGTCTTTCCCTCCCCCTCCTCCAGCTACTGCTCAGTCTCTGTCCCACTAACCTGCTGTGTTGTTGTTGTTCCGTCGCTCAGTCGTGTCTGACTCTTTGCGACCGCATGGACTGCAGCACTCCAGGCTTCCCTGTCCATCACCAACTCCTGGAGTGTGCTCAAATTCATGTCCCAGAGTAAAGAATCCACCCACAGTGCAGGAGATCTGGGTTCAATCCCTGGGTTGAGGAGATCCCCTGGTGCAGGAAACAGCAACCCACTCCAGTATTCTTGCCTGGGAAATCCATGGACAGAGCAGCCTGGCGGCCTACAATCCACGGGGTCACAAAAAGCTGGACACGACTGAGCGAGTAACACACTTTCACGTCCATTACCATCCAATCGCATCCTATGGTGTCCCCTTCTCCTCCTGCCCTCTCCCAGCATCACGGTCTTTCCAAGGAGTCAGTTATCCGCTTCAGGTGGCCAAAGTATTGGATCTTCAGCTTCAGCATCAGTCCTTCCAATGCATATTCAGGGTTGATTTCCTTTAAGATTGACAGGTTTGATCTCTTTGCTGTCCAAGGGATTCTCAAAAGTCTCCTCCAGCACCACAACTTGAAAACATCAATTCTTTGGCACTTAGCCTCCCTTATGGTCCAACTCTCCTATCTGTCCATGACGAGTGGAAAAACCATAGCTTTGACTAGACAGACCTCTGTTGGCAAAGGGATTGAACTTGGGATTGAACTTGGGTCTCCTGCACTGCAGGCAGATTCTTTACCATCTGGGCCACCTGGAAGAGCCCAACCTGCTTTTCTTTTACTTTCTGAAATTTTCTTATTTATGGATTTGCTCGTTAGCTGTTTTCCCAACCCCAGTATAAAGTTCACAAGGACTGGGAACTTGCCTGTCTGTACCCCTGGCACTCGCTGCCTGGCTGGTAAACATTTTGGGAAGAAGCAAACACAAGACCCACAGGCCAAGGGCACATGCCAGGCACACTGGGTTTGGGCTTCTTGAAAATGGCAACCTAAAGGTCCGTCATCCACGAGGAAGTGGATTCTTCAGCCTCCTGAGGTACCTTCTCCAAGCCAGGGCTGCTGCTTTACGCTCAGGCCACTGGAGGCAACCTGAAAGGTATCTAAGCTGGCGAGCAAAGTCAGTTCTTTGTGTGAGGAGGCCAGACCACACGGGCTCAATCCTCTGCCTCCCACCTATGGCCAGGTCACCTAGGGCAACATTTCGCCTCTCTGTGGCCCAGCTGCCAGTGTTTCTCGTTGGGGTGGTGTGTGTGCTTAGCTCCCAGGGTTGTGAGAATTACCAGTAACACACACGAAGCTTCCCTGGTGGCTCAGATGGTAAAGAGTCTGCCTGCAATGCAGGAGACCTGGATTGGACCCCTGGGTCGGGAAGATCTCCTGGAGGAGGGCACGGCAACCCACTCCAGTATTCCTGCCTGGAGAATCCCACGGGCAGAGGAGGCTGGCGGGCTACAGTCCACGGGGTCGCAGAGAGTCAGACACGACTGAACGACCAACACACTCACACAAAGCACCCAGAGTTGAACGGGGCACATCGTCAACAACTCTGCAAGGAACACAGATGGAAGTGCTCTGGCTGGTGCCCAAATGAGTCGGAGCGGTGCTCCTGAGCCGGGCGCCTGTGCCCGGTGGCACGTGGGCCTCCAAGGGCTCTGTGCCCCGCCCTCCCCAGCAGCTCGGCCTGGCTGGGCTTCCGCGGCCCTTCTCGGCCCTCTGGTTACTCCACAGCGCCACCTGGTGTACTTCCTGGAGGAGCGCCTCATCCCATCCCAGGCGGGTGGACACCGCCCGATGAAGTCAGCGGGCACAGCAGGGCCACCTCCGCCCCTAACCCCGGTCACAGACAAGAGTGAGAGCTACAGAGCCCCTTGCCACGCAGCGTCTGAGCTTCTCCCTAGGCTGTGGAAAGAAGAGGAGGAGGGGCTGCATTTTGCCCCGGGGCGTCCCACCCTCTGGCCTCAGCGTCTCCTTGTGCCAACAACGAGGACCCCCGTGGGACCCAGAGAGAATTTCTAGCTGACCCGAGGAAGCGGCAGGAGAGTGGGACTCACTTGTTTTTAGTATCTGCTGAGAACCCTGGTGGCTCAGCTGGTAAAGAATCCGCCGGCAATGCAGGAGACCCGGGTTGGATCCCTGGGTCAGAACATCCCCTGGAGCAGGGAATGGCAACCCACTCCAGTATTCTTGCCTGGAGGATCCCCATGAGCAGAGGAGCCTGGCGGGCTACAGTTGGGGTCTCAAGGGACCCCAACACTTCTGAGCGACTAAGCGCAGTACAAGAACCTCGTAGGCAGATTCTCGTTGACTTCAGGGTATTGCTCTGAGGCCAGCGTCCTCTGCTCCCTTTCACAGATGGGGAAGTGGAGATTCAGAAAGGAAGTGGGACTGCCCAGCACTCGGGTGACTGATACTCAGTGACCAGGGCAGGTCATAGCAGGTAAGGGAGTGGGAGGACTGGATGCAGCATCCAGTCTGTGTCAGCAAAGCCCAGGACGCCTTCACTCCCACCTCCAGCTGAGAACTCCTGCCAGAGTTCGGTGTGTGTGTGTGTGTGTGTGTGTGTGTGCGCGCGCGCGCGCTCAGTCATGCCAACTCTATGTGACCCCAGGGACTGTAGCCTGCCAAGACCTTCTGTTTACGGGATTTCCCAGGCAAGACTACGGCAGTGGGTTGCCATTTCCTCCTCCAGGGGATCTTCCCAACCCAGGGATCGAACCTACGTCTCTTATGTCTCCTGCATGGGCAGGCGGGTTCTTTAACCACTCTTTAACCACCAGGGAAGCCACCACAGCTCAGAGCACATTGAGGTCCTAGGTCCCAGTGATTCTCTGTGTTGTTATCTCAGAAACGATGAGACCTTCTAATGGCATTTAATATCCTCTAATCTTCCATTACACGATTCTCATGCCTAGGACAATTTCTGGGGTAAATGTTTACCCTAAGTCTCCTAAGGCGGCTGAAATGGCAAGTGTGTGACGTTTCTCAAGGCCAGGCTGCAACCGTTCAGAGATACCCAAGCCCTGCACGGAAGTTGGGGGTTGGGGGGCAGGGGCTGGCCCTTGAATAACAGGAAACATCTTGGCCTTCACCAGGCAGGAGGCGCCTGGTGGTCAAGGAGTATGCGAACTTCTGCTTGAGAACGTCAGAGGAGGCCACGTAGATGGGGCTCACCCTGTAGCTGAGTTTTAAATGATGAAACAGGAGGTTCCAGGCAGAGGAGGGGGGTAGGGGACAGCCTGCCAGGCAGTGGGATGAGTTTAGAGCCAGGAAGGGCCTGCCCTGCGTGACAATGAGGGCAGAGGACCCGGGCTGCCCTGTGTGATGATGGGGCAGAGGACCCGGGCTGTGTCTTTCTTGGGGGGGGGTGTTATGTGGGGTGACTGTCAAGGGGCCCTGACAGCCATGCTAAGGACTGAGCACTTGACCCTTGAAGGTCAAAGGGGAGCCTGCAGAGATTTTCAAAGAGGAGCGCGTGCGTGTGCATGCTTAGTTGCGTCAGTCGTGTCTGACTCCGTGTGACCCCGTGGACTGTAGCCCGCCAGGCTCCTCCATCCGTGGGGTTCTGTAAGTGAGAATTCTACAGGAGGTGGCTGTGCCCTCCTCCAGGGGGTCTCCCTGACGCAGGGATCTAAACTGCATGTCCAACATTGCAGGCGGATTCTTTACTGCTGAGCCACCAAGGAAGCCCCAGAGAGGAGTGTTCAGTTCAGTTCAGTTCAGTTCAGTCGTTCAGTCGTGTCCGAATCTTTGTGACCCCATGTACCGCAGAACGCCAGGCCTCCCTGTCCATCACCAAGTCCTGGAGTTCACTCAAACTCATGTCCATTGCGTCAGTGATGCCATCCAGCCATCTCATCCTCTGTCATCCCCTTCGCCTCCTGCCTTCAATCTTTCCCAGCATCAGAGTCTTTTCCAATGAGTCAACTCTTCACATCAAAGAAGAGTGTGTCATGACTCAAATCAGAAGTTGATTCTAGACAGGCCTCTTGGTGGCTGTGTGAAGGGTGGAGGAGGGTGAGACAGGGAGGTCTGCTTGGAAGGCCTGGGCTAAGGCTGTTGCCACGTAGAGTGGGCTGGCTCCCGGCACTCAGCAGTTGACGAGGCCCTTCACAGAGGACAGCGGGGGCTCTGTTCTATTAGCCATGCTGGTGGGCCAGCAATGCTGCCTGAGCACAACCAGGACCCCCAGGGTTCTCGGAGGAGGGCCGTGCTGCCACGAAACAGACCCCGGCAGGCAGCCCACCACCCTGCAGGCTGGGCTTCGTCCAGCACCATCGCTGCAATCAGCCTGGCCCCTGACACACCAGGCTGAGGCGGCTGGGACCTTCTGCGGGAGCCATGGGCAGCCACCTCCCTGGCCCCTCCACTCCTTCCCTAACTCTCAGAGAGGGACACATCGCCTCCCTAAATGAGGATGTCATGAATCTCCCAGGCAACAAACACCCTAGTCACTGGCAGCATGCAAGTCACTCTCAGGTGCAAGCTTTGTGCAGAGCCTCTCTTTCAACCTCACGACAACCGCAGAGGGGTGGCTCCAGAAGAGTCAGCGAATGCCAGCATGACAGGAGGGTCCTTGCCAAGAAGAGGGAAACAGTTTGGAATCATCTGAATCCAGAAATCCCAAACTAGCAGCTCTTTGATGCCCAGAGGACATCATCAGAAGCCTCTTCCTTCCTCCTCACCTCTCTCATCCTCTCCACATCCCACCAGAAATCGGGGCTATTTTTAAGGCCCCTGGTGAACGCTTTCTGTCTATCAAAATGTCTGCTGAAAACCTATCACACTTTTCCTTTTAAGTTCTTCATTAATGGATGGGGTAGCCTTTCCCTGAGAATGTTTCATTTCTGCCCGACCTGGGCCATGGCTCTGAGCTTTAATGAGGTGGTCTGTGGCTTTTGCAGTGTGCTCATTAGCCACACTTCTCAATTCTTGGTTTTAAAAAAACATTAGATTCCTACAAGCACACAACAAATTTCCTCACCCCTAACAATCTCACCCCTCTGTAACAAGGCCCTAGAGAGGGGCTGGGGGCTGAACGGTCTCATCGGAGAGTTTACTGCATGGAGCAGTGTTGGGGGACACCGGTGTGAGCCACAGCTTGTCCAGCTGCTCAGAGATGAGCCCAAGCAGGATTCCAGTGTGATTCTCTCAGAAAGACAGCTCAGCTGGCAAAGAGAACCAGGATCAGGATTCCAGACAACTGTATTGGCAAATTTCCTCCTGCGCCATTTGAAGGAAGGCTTCAGGATTAGCTGTTGACAGGTGCTTTTCAGGGGTGGAGATTTGTGTTGCCAAGTTGAGGATGACGGTTCTTTGTTCTTCTATGAAAAGGCCAGCAGAAGATTCAAGCCTCACTAGGGCTGTTTGCCAGGAGCTGTCTGGAGCCGTGCCTGAGAAGGGGAGACGGGGAAGGTCTTGGGGTTTGGTCAACACTTCCTTGTAAGTCAGAAGCCAGAGCGTGGCAGAGAGGAAAACAGCCTTGGGGTGTCACTGCAGCAGAGGGGGGACCAGGGAGCAGAGCCTCCGAAGCTCCTAGCAAATGCTAACTGTCGCTTCCCTGGGAAACCTGGGATGCTTAGGGGATCCGCTTTTGCTCTGGTCCTATTGAAGCAGAGTCGGGAACTGCCTGGAAAAACGCCCATCAGGGTTCTGTGGCCCTGGCCTATTGAGAAATGTGCCGGGATGGCCCCTTGAGTTACTAATAAACGTAAAGAATTTCCCCGAATAAGGTGGGAAGAGACCGCTTTCATGAGTCCCACTGCTGAACTGACCCGGGCTATCAGGGGACACCCCACATGCTACGAGGTAATGCAAAGACTCCAGCCTCAGCAGGAGACCCCACACCTCCGGGCTTGACTGTCACATAGCAGCCCAGAGCCTTTTTTTTTTTTTAAAGGGGGGGGCTTCCCTGGTGGCTCAGTGGTAAAGAATCTGCCTGCCAATGCAGGAGACATAAGTTCGATCCCTGATCCAGGAAGATCACCTGGAGAAGGAATCAGCCACCCACTCCAGTATTCTTGCCTGGACCATTCCGTGGATGGAGGAGCCTGGTGGGCTACAGTCCATGGCTGAGTGACAGAACAACATCGACAACAAATGGTTGATTCACAACGTTGTGTCAGTTTCAAGTGTACGGCAGACTGAATCAGTTACACGTGTGCGTATGTTCACTTCCTAAGACAAAGATTCTTTTCCCATATAGGCCATTAGAGAGCACTGAGTAGAGTTCCCTGTGCTCTACGCTGCTGCTGCTAAGTCGCTTCAGTCGTGTCCAACTCTGCGCGACCCCAAAGACGGCAGCCCACCGTCCCTGGGATTCTCCAGGCAAGAATACTGGAGTGGGTTGCCATTTCCTTCTCCAAAGCGTGAAAGTGAAGTCCCTCAGTCGTGTCCACTCTTAGCGATCCATGGACTGCAGCCTACCAGGCTCCTCCATCCATGGGATTTTCCAGGCAAGAGTACTGGGGTGGCATGCCATTGCCTTCTCTGTGCTCTATAGCAGGCTCTTATTAGTTAACTGTTTTATGTGTAGCAGTGTGTATATGTCAATCCCAATTTATCCCTCCCTCTACCTTGTTCCCTGGCGACCATAAGGTTGTTTTCTACAGCTGTGACTCTACTTCTGTTTTATAAATAAGTTCATTTTTATCCCCTTTTTTTAGATCCCACATAGAAGCAATATAGGGCTTCTCAGGTAGCTCAGTTGGTAAAGAATCCACCTGCAAAGCAAGAGACCCCAATTCAACTCCTGGGTCAGGAAGTTCCCCTGGAGAAGGGATAGGCTACCCACACCAGTATTCTTGGGCTTCCCTGGTGGCTCAGATGGTGAAGAAACTGCCTGCAATGCGGGAGACCTGGCTTCGATCCCTGGGTTGGGAAGATCCCCTGGAGGAGGGCATGGCAACCCACTCCAGTATTCTTGCCTGGAGAATCCCATGGACAGAGAGCCTGGCGGGCTGCAGCCCATGGGGTCGCAAACAGTCTGATAGGACTGAGTGACTAAGTACACACACGTAAGGGATACATGATACTTGTCTTTCTGTGTCTGGCTTACTTCACTCAGTATGACAATCTCAGATTCATCCATGTTGCCGCAAATGGCTGTCATCAAAAAATCTAAAAACTAAATGCTGGAAAGGGTGTGGGGAAAAGAGAACCCTCCTACACTGCTGGTGGGAGTGTAAACTAGCACAGCCACTACGGAGAACAGTTCTAACTATTGCTTTTTAACCTACATACAAATTTTAGGGGGGCTCCAAAATCACTGCAGATGGTGACTGCAGCCATGAAATTAAAAGACGCTTGCTCTTTGGAATAAAAGTTATGACCAACCTAGACAGCTTATTAAAAAGCAGAGACATTACTTAACCAACAAATGTCCGTCTAGTCAAAGCTATGGTTTTCCCAGTAGTCATTATGGATGTGAGAGTTGGACCGTAAAGAAAGCTGATCACTTTCTTGAAGAATTAATGCTTTTGAGCTGTGGTGTTGGAGAAGACTCTTGAGAGTCCCTTGGACTGCAAGGAGATCCAACCAGACCATTCTAAAGATCAGTCCTGGGTGTCCTTTGGAAGGACTGATGCTGAAGCTGAAACTCCAGTACTTTCGCCACCTCATTTGAAGAACTGACTAATTGAAAAAGACCCTGATGCTGGGAAAGATTGGAGGTGGGAGGAGAAGGGGATGACAGAGGATGAGATGGCTGGATGGCATCACCTACTCAGTGGACATGAGTTTGAGTAAACTCCGGGAGTTGGTGATGGACAGGGAGGCCTGGTGTGCTGCAGTCCATGGGGTTGCAAAGAGTTGGACATGACTGTCAACTGAACTGAACTGATGGAGAACAGTATGGAGATTCCTTAAAAACTAACAGTAGAACCACCATATTACCCAGAAATCCCACTCTTGGGTATATATCCAGAGAAAGTCATAATTTGAAAGCATATATTCGCCCCAATGTTCATTGCAGCACTATTTACAATAGCCAGGACTTGGAATCAACCTAAACATACATCAACAGAGGAATGGATAAAGATACGGTACAAATATACACTGGAGTATTACCCAGCCATAAAAAAGGACAAAATAATGCCATTTGCCTGGAGCCTTTTTGAGCCATTTCCTTGTCTACAAATTGAAGATGTTACCACCTCCCTGGCCCACTTTCCAGAACTGTTCTCTGGAAATGAAGGGAGAGAATAAGTATGGTAGCGTGTTGTATCCTGTAAAAGCCTGTGTCCATGCCATGTGAAGAGGTTAAAGGTCACAGAGGTTAAAGGTCACCTGAACCGAGGGGCTCACGGGACTCAGTTTCACCCCCGAGTAAGCCTGAGCCCCAGAGCCTCCCGTTCCGCTTGACCAAATCCCTGCCAGGAGAGTCCTTAGAGCTTGGATGTTGGTCTTAATTTCTGAGTTCCCCAAATATTCATTTGAAACTGCAAATCTTTGCAAGGGTGGGCACTCAGAAACAAATGAGAAAGAAGCTCCCACACTCGTGCCAGAAAACATCCCGTGTCCTCAGGAGGTGGGAGTATGATCCAGGCACCCCCGCCTGGAGCCGGGGCATAGAGCAGGATGGAGCCCCCCCTACGCCCCGTTTCATGACCGCCCACCAGAAGGTCAAGGTCGGAAGGCTTCTGAGCCACTTCCTCTTGGCAGGGAGGTAGACGTCAAGGCCAGCTGTCTCCAAAACCAAGGGCAGTTGCAGGGCAACCAGGTGGTCATCTGCCCAAAGAGAGAAAGCGACACTCTACCTAGATTCTGCCTCCAGAAGGGACTGGCGTTTTGCTCTTGGAAAACGACTTCCCAGCTGGGAGCTGACCTACATGGCCGCCCCTGCCCACACACGTAACTGTTTACCACGGGGAGCCTGTTCTCCAGCCACCGGCCGTTCTCCGGTTTCCAGCCTGTTAATTGGTTTGCAGTGGTCCTGTTGCAGCAACCATGCAGAATCCCGCTCTGGGGGTCTGTCCACTGGCTACCCTGAGGGAGTCAAGGGGGAGCAGATGCCCCCAAACGGCACTGCCATGACCCCAAAGGGGCATTCTCCTGCAACAGCCCTCTTTGAAGAAGGGGTCACTTGACTGTTGCTCAAAGCTATGTATGACCCCAGGGAAATGCAGAAGGGAGGCTGCCGCGGGGATGAGACGGGAAGGCAGGCTGAGCAACCCGATGGAGGGGCCCTCTCCTTTCTTTCTTTCTTTCTGAAGAGCAAAACAGAGTCAAAGCAGGAAAGGGGGAGCTTGGCAGGAACGATGCCCCCGCTTAAGGAGAGTCAGGGGAGGTCGCTCTCTTGGCTGGGAAGCCAAAGACACAGTGGACGGAGGGCCACAGATCAAAGCGCCCCTAGAGGGTCTCTGGGAAGGACTCCAGTGAGGAGCTGGGATCAGAGGCGGAGAAGCGACTTAGCCGGTAGGTGGAAGCATGTGGACCGGCTCCTCAGACTTCCCGGCTCCCAAGCAATGAATGGTCTTTCCAGTCATTAGACAGATGCCTTCATGCCTTTCCTTCTCGAGCTGTCTGTGGGTTTGTATCTGCTTTATTCACAGCTATATCTGAGTGCCTTGGAAAGTGTCTGGCTCATAGAAAGAAATCAATAAATATTTTCAGAGTAAATGAATGCCCCATTTAGCTATACCTTTCTCTTAAAGCTGACTGGATTGAGGAGGTATATTCAAGCTGTTTTAGACATGGAAGTGCATTATATAGGGGGCTTCTTTACATGCTAATCACGGTCCAGGATCAATAACATGGGGAGGGGGGCTGTTAGGGTGGTCTAGGGGGCTGCTTGTCACACCGACGATGGTGTGACTGTGGGGGCTGGTGGCGAAGGAGGGCAGAGGAGACTGTGAACTGAGCTCGGAGGTTTTTCGGTGAAGGGCATTTGGTGAGAAAAGGAGAGCCAAACAGTGTGAAATGACTGAGGGATGGAGATCAAAGCCCAGAGAGGAGATAAAGGGGCCCAGACATGTGTGCTGGGGAGGGACAACTCAATTCGGGAACACCAAGTAATGAGCTGAGGGCCCTGCCAACATCCAGAGCGGAGGACTTGTCAGAAGTTGTCCTCTGATGGATGACTACAGAGGCTTGGGGACATACTGGCTTTTACACCTTGCAGCTGGATAGCTCGGTGATTCATGCAGTACCAGGTCCCTGCTTAGAAGCACACCCGATTATAACCGTGTCCCCATGGGAAATAGCTCCATCATAAAGTACTCTCTGTAGCCCCTTTCCCAAGGATGAAAGTGAAAGTGAAAGTCGCTCAGTTGTGTCTGATGCTTTGTGACCCCATGGACTGAAGTCCATGGAACTCTCCAGGCCAGAATGCTGGAGTGGGTAGCCTGTCCCTTCTCCAGGGCATCTTTCCCAACCCAAGAAGCGAATCCAGGTCTCCCGCATTGCAGGCGGATTCTTTACCAGCTGAACCCATGAGGGAAGCATTCCTAGGCATGCGCTGGCCTAAACAGCAAGACTTCTACATCCAGCAGATTCCTGGACACTGCAGCACAGCCCAGGTGCGACCACACACTTCAGAGGACAGTGAGGCTGGGCAGCAGGACAGTGAGGCTGGGCAGCAGGACAGTGAGGCTGGGCAGCAGGACAGTGAGGCTGGGGCAGAGACAGAAGCAGGTGAAGGCAGGACCTCGCTGGGGGCTGGACTTTCTGTTCGAGGGCTGCAGGACAAGCTTTGGCACTTGGCCTCAGAGGCTGTTCCGTCATCCAGGGAACTTAGGCGTTCTCGCCTGGGGTAAGCCAGGCCGTGTGAGGCTGCACAGTGACTCACCCAGGGCCCTGGGCACCGAAGGTTTTATCAAATCTTGGCCAGTTCAGGACATTCCGGCCCACAAAAGTCCCTGAGTCAGATTCCCTGGGTTAGAAAAACAAATGAAAAAGGCTCCTCTTACCCTAATCAGCTTTAGAGAAATTAAATGAAAAGAGTGAGCACAAAGGGAAACAGCGTGGCCTTCACCGTCACACTGACAGCTGAAGGCTCCGCCAGCCCTAGAATTCCAGACAAGATGGGCTCGTCCTTCCTGCTGAAGCGACGACCCGGGAGTCAGGGCGAGGCCCAGGCTCTGAGGAAGAGAAGGCAACCAAGAAATTCTTTAGCTGTTTTAGGGTATCCACGAGGAACTAGGCTTGAGATTTACCTCAAAGCACAGCCATATGTTTCAAGGCAGCATTTAGGATTTTATTCCGAGGGAGTGAAGCTAGGCAGTGGCTTCACCTTTCCTCCCACCCCGCAAGCTGACACTGAGTAATGCGCGTACATTTCCCCTCCACAGTCCACCCCATCTGGTTGCCTTTTCGCGGGAGACCGGCTGAGAAGCCTACACATTGCGCAGCTCCTCACAGCAGTTTCTGGAGCGCAAGAGACAGGGGTGCTGCACCCCATTTCCATTCCCACTTCTCTTCTGGGATCTGGGGGACCTGGAAAGAAGGTGCACATTTTTCCTTAGCTCTAAAAGCGCAGTGGAAAGGCGACTGGCAGCCCACAAGCGTGTTGCTAAGTCACTCAGTCGTGTCCAGCTCTTTGCAACCCCATGGACTGTAGCCCGCCAGGCTCCTCTGTCCATAAGATTCTGCAGGCAAGAATACTGGAGTGGGCTGCCATGCCCTCCTCCAGGGGATCTTCCCGACCAAGGATCGAACCTGCACCTCCTGTGGCTCCTGCATTGCCGGCGGATTCTTTACCGCTGAGCCTCTGGGGAAGGCCCGGCAACCCACGGGCTCTTTCTAGTCTCTTCCCTCTGGGCGCAGGTGACCTGAGGCATCTTCTGCTCCATAACCTAATGCCATGGGCGTGGTCTGATCTTGCGCTGAATTCTTGGCGGGTCTGTGGGCGGCGGAGGGGGCGGGGAGACTGAGTTTGTTAGGAGCCCAGCCAAGGCATTCTCTAGGACAGTAAACAACCGAGCCTGCTCAGCAGACATCGGCCCCTACGTGTTCACGTGCACCCTGGAAGAGGTCTGAAATGCTCGACCGAAACTAGAAGCTCTTTTATCTTCCGGTTTCTTTGCAGGGTAGTGCAAAGAATGCTGAACCGAGGCTCCGGTGATGAGATTCTACGGGGTCGATGCCGCCACTAGCCGGCTGTGTGACATTCGGGAAGCCCGTTTCCTTCTCTGATTCCCAGGCTCCTTTGGTATCAAATGAGGGCAATTGATTTCTTTGGTGTACTTCAAGGATGCTCTGCTGATTTTTTTTTTTTTTTTGAAGCGGGGGACGGAGTTCTTTTGTCTCTCCACTAGATGGCGATGTGTCTCCAACTGCAGCTGGCCGGGGCCCGCGGCAATCCGGCGGGTATTTGTGCAGCGGTTCCCCTGGGCCCAGCACAGCGACGGCGGGGGCGGGGCGGGCACGGGTTCGCTCTTTCAAGACCAGAGGGAGATGGTGCGATCTGGCTCGGCAGGTTGGATCGGGGAGAACAGCAGACGGTCATGAGCTAAAAAGCAGCGTGGTTTAAAGCACGACGCTCGGGCTCAGGCTGCGCTGGCCGGGCAGGCTCCTAAAGGCAGCTCCCGCCGGGGACCCCTGTGCTGCTGCGGGGACCCGGATTTCACCAGGACAGGTCCCCGGAAGACTATGGTGCAGGCTCTGTGCTCGAGCTCCGTTTGCAGCTAAGCTTTCTGGAATGTCAGCCACACAAAACAAAGGCTCAGAAGCTTCAGGAAGAAGCTTAAGGTCAAGTGCCCTCTGCCGCAGAATCCCTGCCGCGGAGTTCCCCGGTGGTGGGGGTCCAGGCGACCTGGGGCTGGCACCTTTCCTCATGTCTGTTCAAGTCAGACACGACAAGACTGACATATTTTCCCTTTCTGCGACAATCTCAATGGTTTTTTGGCTTTTTTAAAAAGAAGGTCAGATAGTTCAAGTCAACAAGTGTACCAGAATAACCATGTTTTTAAGTGTAGTCAGTAAATCCTTCTCTGAATACATTAAACAATACAGTATTGTACAATATAAGCAAAAATACTTACAGCTTTTGTGGGAAGAAAGCTGTATAAATGTATCTAAAGCTATGTTAAATTTTGTGTGTATGTGTGAGCAAATATTAGAGTATAAGGAACAAATCCAAAGATGGTTTGGCTTGTGGCATTTGTGGGTTTGGGGGGAATTTTTCTTTCTTATTTAGAATGTTCTTAGTTTTGCTCTGATGGTTGAGAAATACCAGTAGCAGTTCCCTAAATAGACCAGGATCTTTTGACTTCTAAAAATCTTCCTGTATATCCCTAAAAATGCGTTTCTGCTTTAAAATCCTTTTCAAGTTTTCTGCCCAAAGGTCAGCATTTCCATCAAGTGTGACTGTTTCTGAGTTATTTTTAAAGATTCCCTTTCTCAGCCTCACTGAGATGCTTTTCCCATTGATATTTTTTTTAATATAATGTTTTGGCTATAGCAGAATAATTATTTGTTCTTCTCTCTTTAAACTGAAGGCAATGCAATATTGAAATATTTCCTAAAAAAATAAAGTCATCATCTCACCTCTATAAAGTGAGATGCATACTCCCTTCTGGATGCTGGATATGTATATGTCTCTTTTTGTATAGTGTAATCACAGAATACATGCTATTTTGCAGAATACTTACTTTAAAAACTTGCCAAAATTTATCCAGTATCTGGCTGACATTATTTCCAAAATGCCGAAAGTCTCAGTACTAACCCAAAGATTCTTCAGAATGATAATCACATAAAGCTGAAATGATACTGGGGAATTACATTACCTATCATGATCTTTTTAGTCCTTAGAAACAGTAACACCTGTGGGTTCCGATCAGTAGAAAAGGACTCTGAGGCGTCCGCGTATATGGTTCAGTGACCCTGGAGACAGATCCGCTGAGTTAGCTGTCCCTTCTTCTGCACTCCCCCGGGTATCTACGTAGCGTTTTGAACTTCTAATTCTTTTTGTTGTTGTTGTTTGGTTACTAAATCATGTCTGATTCTTTTGGGACCACCATGGACTGCTGCCCGCCAGGCTCCTCTGTCCATGGGATTTCCTAAGCAAGCATCCTGGAGTGAGTTGCCAATTCCTTCTCCAGAGGATCTTCCCGACCCAGGGGTCGATCCTGAGTTATTATTTATGTGTCATGATGCTGAGGCAGTGTGTTCTGTCCTGGCCCATTGCTGAGCAGAGCGCCTCACCATCCACAGTTTAATCAGAGATTCCTAGGAGGGCATCTCCTTTTGTCAGAGACAATGGGCAGCAATCTATGGCAGAAACTGGGCTTCTGAGAGAGGTAAGGAATAAAAAAAGAGGCTTCCTCCAACCCCCAGTGGGAGAGGAAAACTAGAAATAGTTCTCGAGTACCCAGAGTCTGCCTTCCGTCTCCCACTTGGCAAGGAGGACTCTCAGCAACCACCAGAGCACACTCTTTTACTTGTACCACTGATCACCCCGGTCCTTCTACAGACTCAGTGGTATCCTTCACCGAGCTCTGCAAATCCAGAGAATCCAAAACAGTTCCTCTGCTGCCTGCTCACTGGCCCATCCCTTAGGCTCTCTGAGGCTCCCCAGGAAAGGGCAGGAGTGATTTCAATTAACTGCTGGTAGGAAAGAGGCAGGGGAGTCACTCAACACCAAATATATTTCTGGCTCTTCAAAGAGGTTCAGAAATCACTTTACAGCACAGTATTTTTGCTTTAACTACCCAAAGAACAAGTCAGGATCAGTGCTAATGTTTAATTAAAACAAATGCAAAGTAAGCTACTGTTGTGTCCTTATATTCTGCTCAGAACAGCCTTGCAGATACCAGTAATGAGACATGGCAGGCCAGTAATTAAAATGTAGACTTTGCTTTCATGCCATTACAGGGTAAGAATGGGCACGACTTGCTAAAATAATTCCACACGATGGTAATTACTTGATACTTCTCTGCAAGGTTATCTTAAAGCATTCCATGCAACCTCAGATGCCAGGACAAAAGAGGTACCTTTTAATAAAGCTCTATCACATAGTCATCTATTTATACTCTGCCTTGACTCAGAAAGGATCTGAGGCAGCCAATAAAAACAGTGATAGGAGAAAAAAATGCTGTCATTTGTGAGTAACTGGTACATGTCAGACGTTGCATACCAGGTGTTTTATTTACATTGGCTATAATTTTTTCAGAAAACCCCTAAGGAGAGATGTTATTAATACTAGGGAGGCGACAGGCATGGAGGTGAAGTGCCAGGTCCTGGAGTCAGAATCCTGGCTCCATCACTTACTAGCTGTGAGACGACAGCAAGTGGCCCAAACCGTCTGTGGCTCAGTGTGGCGTCTGTGCAATGGAGACATGAGTAACTACTTCCTAAGGTTTAGGGCGAAATGGAATCAGCATGTAAAGCAGTTATGAAAGTGCCTGGCACATAGGAAGGGCTCAGTTAATGTTAGTAACGTGGCAGAGACATTTGTTGCAGACGCATTGACCTATGTATTTTCCTAAGCATCCAATCCCCTTGCAGTTAGGCAAAGTCATATGACTAGCTTGTATCAGTGAAATATGACAGGAAGTGACGTGTCATTTCCAGACGCAACAGTTACGAGACAGTGCCTGACCTTTTAGCCCTCACTTCCCTGGCTCAATGACACTAGAAGCAACATGTTGGGTGATGCAACGCTGGATGGAAGGCACCTGCATCCCAGAGTCGTCAGATCAAGGAGGGCCCAGGGAATGCATATCAGACGTTACAAGTCCGTTTCGCTGTTCTGAACCGCTGATACTTCCAGACGCACTTATTATTGCAGCACAGCACACCGTGTCCTGGGGAACGTAGCACTGTTACAATATTCTGATCACCTTCTTTCTGCACTTTGAAGAAACCAAAGAGAAAACATCCATTTGAACCTAGGTACCTATTAAGCGCCAAATGTTGTATCTTCATATGAACATTTGCCTTTTTGGGAGTTCTCACAAACTCACAGATGCTACAAAAAAGGTTTATCTTCACTTAAGCACTGATTTAAAAACAAAACAAAACAAAACAAAACAAAAAAACACCAGAGATGGTAACTGTCAGGGAATATGTGTATATGCTTCTTCTGAATCTGGACCATGACCACCTTTCAAAACTACATCAGAAAACTGGTAAGGAGAGAAGCTTAGAATCCTCTTACCATTCTAGGGAGAGTATACCCTGAATCCCAAATATGAGTTACTTTAGTTGGGCTAGTGTGCTGGAGACGCCAGTAATAGGAGGCTGGAGGGCCACTAAGGAGGAGCTCGAACAGTCTGACTGTTACAAGGGGATGCGAGCCCCAGGGACACCAAGCAGGCGGGGAGACCGGGAGTCTGGCCCACTTTCTCTGGCTGCCAATAGCCTTCCTGCCTGCCCCATCTCCAGTCTACTCTATAATCATTCAGCATCCCTCCTTTTTTCTTTTGAAGGTTCTCAGCAAGAATAATTTAATAATCTATATTAAAGCAAAAAGCTCATTTGGAAAACCCTCCGTACTAAACAAGCAGGCATGAAATTGATCTTTCCAAATACAAGGCTGACTCGGTGTTCCCCTCACTTTCCTCCCTGCGAGGCAGTGGACGACGCGCTGTTTCTACGGTTCCTGCCAATCCTAAATGTCTGGTGTGAACGAATGAGGATGGGTGGCAACACTTCCTCATGTGGGCCTGAATTTCACACTTAGAAACATCAGTAGAAGCAAAATGCGATGTTCATTCTGTGCCTGGATGTGTTTTTTGTTTTTTTTCATCCACAAAGTCATTACAATTCTTACTGCCTGCCATACAGGGATGGTACGAAAATGAACTCAGGTGCTACATTGCAGCTTAAAGGCATCCCATGAAATGTTATCTCAGTGCTAAACTGGAGAAGGTGATGGCGCCCACTCCAGCACTCCTGCCTGGAAAATCCCACGGACAGAGGAGCCTGCTGGGCTGCAGTCCACAGGGTCGCTAAGGGTTGGACACGACTGAGCGACTTCACTTTCACTTTTCACTTTCATGCATTGGAGAAGGACATGGCAACCCACTCCAGTGTTCTTGCCTGGAGAATCCCAGGGACGGGGGAGCCTGATGGGCTGCTGTCTATGGGGTCGCACAGAGTCAGACACGACTGAAGTGACGCAGCAGCAGCAGCAGTGCTAAACGTTAATATCCAGCAGCTATCACTTCCTACTATTTTATGATCTAAAAGTTCATATGAGATTTTGGACCTATGAGATTTTGCCTTTACTTCTGTTAAATGACACTTTTACCTAAATCACAGTTATTAATGTGTGCAGTGAAAAAATAGCAAATATAAAGAATAAAATAAAAGTCTCTTATAGTCCCTCTTCCAAGGAACAACTTTGGTACAATTATCTTCTTGGATCATTTCCTTTTGGTCTTCATCTATCTTCCCAAATTTATGTCAAGGTCAGGCTCAACAATTTTATGTCCTCCATTAATGCTAACTCATAAACATTTTCCCATGCCATCTGTTAAAACCTTCCCATAAAGGCAGCTCTTTCTCATGGTGGGTTCTGACCCCCTCAACCACATCATCATTGCTGGATGGCTCAGATGTTTCCAGTGTTTTCCTGCTATGAGTGAAGCTGGTATGAATTTCTTCAGCTTTGAGTGTTCCTAATTATTTCCTTGGGATATGCTCTTTGGTATGACTAGTTTGTATTAAAACAGTTTCCAGCAAATACTCAATGCTGGAAAAGAGTCAAGAGAATCCAGTTGTTGGATTTGATGCTACAAATGGCCCACTCAAGGCTTTCAGGAAGGACCTATGAATAGAAAAGCAATGGACTCCAGTGTAAAGATACAAAGAAAAGAGTAGCCCTTCAGGTTGCTCTTAAGCCAGGGTTAAGATATTGTTATATGGTACCTCTTAACCAAAGAGCTATTAAATGAAAATCAGACATGAGTGTAGAAAAATATATTTCTATTCAAGGGAAAGAATCTGGCCACCCACACCTTGTAATTCAACAGGCTCTCTAAAAAGCACATATTGCCTACAGACACTAGCTGACAGACACAAAGAGCTTTGGAAGTATGACCTTTGTGTGTCCTCCATCCGAGAGCTTCCTCCAGGAAGCTCAGCTCTCGCCTAACCAGTTGCCAAGGATACCCTGAAAAGCTGCAGAAGAGAGACTCAAGTAGTCCAAGTAGCCTTCACTGGTTAAACACTTTATCTTTTTATTTTGACAGATTAATTCATATTTTTCTAACACAAAACAGAGAAAATACAGAAAGCTATCTGGGCTACATTCTTCATATGCCTTCGGTTATATGTAACTACTTATCATGCAAGAATCTACCTTTAAAAGAGACTTTCCATCAATAAGCATCACAATGGTGCTGTTAGTGACAACAGGAATTAGAACAGCAAACCCTTTATTGCACTCACTTCCGTGAAAATGGTGAGTACATGGATCAGTCATAACTGGTTCAGACAAGTAAGCAAGATCAAGGCAAGTCAAACCAATAATTTTACCTGGGGAAAAAATGCAGCTTATTAACAACTAATGTTCCTTAGGTGACTCCATGGGCCAAGCACTTGGCTGGGGCTTTATAGACATTTTCATCAGTCCTCACAACTACCCTCCTAGGGAGGGGCTATCAGTCCCATTTTGCAGATGAGGAAACTGAGGCCAGATTGCACACCAGGGTTGGAAAATGGGATCAAGTCCTGAGCTTTCGCTCTTCTTTTCCATTGCCTTTACTTCCTCAAGAAACCAGCAGGTTGACAATAACTCTTAGCCCAAAGCTGGGAGATGGCAGAGTATCAGAAGGGGTGCTCTAGGGGGAAACAGCCAACCCAGGTAAATGATTAATGGGAATGGGGACTTCCCTGGTGATCCTGCAGTTAAGACTTCATCTTCCAGTGCAGGGGGTAAGGGTTTAATTCCACATGCTGAACTTAAAACAGATGCAATATTGCAACAAATTCAATAAAGACTTTACAAATGGTCCACATCAAAAAAAAGTCTTTAAGAAAAAGAAATAAATGGGAGAGAGGAGTGAACACCAGAGTCTCAGACCCTTTAGCCAGTTCCTTCTAAATTGTGGTGGAAGGGGGGTCACTTTCACCAAGAACAGTGAGAAACAACTGCTTGCAGCTTTTATACTCAAGGATGCCTCTTGAGAGCCCCTGTTCAACTGGTCTTCCAAAAAAGAGCAGTTACTCTGTTTCCAAGGAAAAGAGTCCAATTTTACTTTTTCCCCTAAGGAATTTCCTAGCCCTTGTCCACACACAGAAAGTGCCAGAGCCTTTATATTGGGACTATATTTGGGCCAAATCCTGCAAGAGGAGATTAAAAACAAACGAACAAAATGTTTCCACTAGAAAATGTGAGAAGTGGCCCTTCTTTTGAAGGTAGACACTCAAAACGACAGGAAATCTGTAGAGGAGCCAGCACCACGACAGGTGGTGAAGACAAGAGGAGAGACAGTCACATTTGTCTCAGGAAAAATGACTCCAAAGAAAGTCAGCTTATGCTGTGGGCCTGGTGGGTGAAACCGAGATGGCACCACTTAAATCAGTTAGAGACTCCTGTGACTTGCAAACTAAGGAGTTTTTCCTCCAACATTTTCCTATTTATTCAGTGCTGTTGACCCTTGAGCATCGAATAAAGGAGCCTAGGAATATTGGACTTGAAATCAGGATTCTGGATTCTAGAACCAGCTCTGCCGGCAGCGAGGTGGAGCTTATCCTTACTTTTTATATAAGAAGGAAGGACTGTAGACTAGCTTGGGCCCTTCCAAGTTTCATCTTTGCTGCATTGGGTCCTTGTGGCACACAGGCTTCTCTTGTTGCAGAACACGGGCTCGCGAGCACACAGGCTTGGAAGTTGCAGCTCAGGATTATTGGCCCCAAAGCATGTGGGATCTTAGTTCCTCAACCGGGGATTGAACCCACACCCACGTCCCCTGCACCGGCAGGTGGACACTCAACCACTGGACTACCAGGGAAGTCCCAGCACCCTTCCAAGTTCAGATTCAATGTCATTTCATCCAATTGGGCAAACATCTAGACAGAAAGCTGAGCGCCGAAGAATTGATGCTTTTGAAATGTGGTGTTGGAGAAGACTCTTGAGAGTCCCTTGGACCGCAAGGAGATCCAACCCGTCCATCCTAAAGGAGATCAGTCCTGAATATTCATTGAAAGGACTGATGTTGAAGCTGAAACTCCAATTCTTTGGCCACCTGATGCAAAGAACTGACTCATTGGAAAAGACCCTGATGCTGGGAAAAATTGAAGGTGGGAGGAGAAGGGGATGACAGAGGATGAGATGGTTGGATGGCATCACTGACTTGAGGGACAAGAGTTTGAGCAAGCTCTAGGAGTTGGTGATGGACGGGGAAGCTTGGCGTGCTGCAGTCCACGGGGTTGCAAAGAGTCAAACACGACTGAGCAACTGAACTGAACTGAAATGGGCAGACATGTATTCCACATGCACACTGTGCCAGGCACTGTCCTGGCTTTAAGATGTAAAGACTCAATCCCAGCCCTCGAGAAACTCAAAGTCTGGCAGGAGAGAGTAAACAACTAATCCAAGTAGTCTGTGAACTGGATGCAGCAAAAAGCAGCCCAGGGAGGCAGCATCAGCTCTGAACTGGGGGCCTAGGGAGGGTCATGAAGTTAATGACATCTAAGCTGGGTTTCCAAGGATTATGAGGCAGTTATCGCTGGGGGAAGAAGGGGAGGTGTCTGGTAATCGGCTCCCAGATCCTTTCTAACCTGGAGTAAAGCAGAGGTCAGATTTCTGTAAGCTTATGAGCAGAGAAGCTGGGCCGTTGGCTGGTTCATGGGTTAGCGCAGTGCACAGCCTTGGGAGAGTGCAAAGGTGATTCTGCTGGGAGATGCCCTCAATGGGACCAAGTGGGTGTCCTCTAGGGCAGGGCGGTTCCAATGTCCTTCCTCAGAGCCTTGGGGTTCAGAGGTGGGGTTGACAGGAGGAAGGCTGAGCGAGCAGGGTCTCAAGCCCTGCTGGAAAGGGGGCCACCTGGAAAGATCTCACTTTCAGGGGCCCTGCTGCTTAAATGTTTTTGGAAACCAGTGCACTCAGGCCTGCGTGGTTGTCAGTCCACAGTGACCTCCTTGCAGAAAGCTTTGAACGTGAACTCCATCGCCACAGGGTGTGTCTCCCTCCTGTCTCTGGCAGCTTCTTCTTAGTTGTCTTGGTGAATTCCCGAGATTCCTCCTTTCCTTTTAAGATTAAAAGAGATCTATCTATTTATTTGGCTGTCAGGCCTCAGCTGCACACTCAGGATCTTCACTGCGTCATGCACAATCTTCTGTGTGGCACACGCACTTGAATTTGTGGCTCGTGGGCTCCAGAGTGCTCGGGCTTCAGCAGCTGCGGCCCACAAGTGTCTCTGCTCCATGGCACATGGGCTCCTTCCCCACCAACCAGGGAAGGAATCCGCACCCCCTGCATTGCAAGGGGACCACCAGGGCAGTCCCTCATCTCCTCCTTGCTTGAGAGACTGTTAAATGGTGGCATTCTTCAGGCCCTGGCTTCAGGCTGTACTTCCTTTGGGAAGAGAGGCTTGCCTCCCCACAAGGAAGTTTTATGGAGCTCCACAGATTTCAGTCTACTGTTGGCTAAGGACCCTCCACTCACCCCGGTTCCAGACCTACCAATTCCACCTGCCTTCCCAAGGTCACCATCCTATGCCTCAGATTAAACATGGCCAAGATGCGAGTTACTACTGTCCCAGCCCCAGACCTGGTCCTACCGTCTCCCCACCACTCTTAACCTCAGGAAATGGCCCCACTTTGAGCCCACCACTAAAGATACCTTTGGGAACCACTCTTGACAACTCCTTCCTCACCCCCAACATCCAAGTAACCAACAATTCTTGCTCATTCCACTTTCTATGTAGATCTCTCAAGTACACCCCGCCCCTTCCCCATTCCCACCATCAGCATCGTACTGCAGGCTACCATTGACTTTCATTTGGACCACTGTAGAAGCCCAGATCATTGGCCCACTTCCCATCTGGACTCATTCTGTTCAGTTCCCCCAAACAGCTGCTGGCAGATTTAAAGAATACAATCCAATCCTAAGAATCCCCTGCTTAAAACCCTTTAATGCCTTCCTTCCAGTCGCAAATCCTTCGTGTGACTTAAAGGGCTCCAAATAATTGGGCATGAAATCCTGCCTTTCCTGTCTCTGCTCCAACACGTGGCACTTTCCTTAGGTCCTGTTCTCTCTCCCTCCCACTTCCCGTGTGCTGTTGGGCAACTGGAACTCTGCTCTGGCCCCTCTGCCCCGCCATCCCTTACGTGACCTTTGCATCTCAGCTTAAAGCTCTTTCTGCAGTCAGCCCTGCTGTGTCTGTACAGAGCGCTCAGAATCTATCTTCTGCAGTAGTTCACACTTCACTTACAATCATTTCTTTATGGTCTGTCTTCCAAAGAGTCATGTTTCATTCCACACTCTACAGCTTGTGATCAGAACGGCGCCTGGCACAGTAGACGCTCAATGTATATTTTTTAAAAGTATTTCATTGGGGCGTCCCTGGTGGACCAGTGGTTAAGAATCCACCTGCCTGTGCAGGGGACACGGGTTCAATCCCACAGGCCGAGGGGCAACTGAGTCTGTACGCCATAGCTACTGAAGCCCACATGCCCTGGAGCCTGCTCTCTGCAACAAGAGAAGCCGCTGCAAAGAGAGGCCTGCGCTCTGCAGCTAGAGAGGAGCCCCACTCATAGCAACTCAAGAAAGCCCACATGGCAAGAAAACCTCAGCACAGCCAAAAGTAAATAAACAAATATACTTAACATTTTTTTCTTTAAACCCTTTGTCTATCTCCCTTTTCTTCAGTGTAAGTCCCATCCCCGCTCCAGTCCCCTCTGCCTGAGCGTGTGGTCTTTCTCCCATCATCGGGCCCCTCTGTCCTCTTTGCAGACCTGGCTTCACAGGATTGCTCACACCTTGTGTGAGATGACTGCAGCCTAGAAACCAACTTCATTTTCTACTGAGTCATGCCTACTGTGTCAGAATTCACCCACTATTGTTATTTCTACTGTTAGGTAGGTAAGTAAGTAAGTAAAGTCACTCAGTCGTGTCCGACTCTTTGTGACCCCATGGACTGCAGCCCACCAGGCTCCTCAGTCCATAAGATTCTCCAAGCAAGAATACTGGAGTGGGTTGCCATTTCCTTCTCCAGGGGATCTTCCCAACCCAGGGATCGAACCCGGGTCTCCCGCATTGGAGGCAGACGTTTTAACCTCTGAGCCACCAGGGAAGTGCTAGGTAGGTAGTGTTAGGTAGGTAGAATAGGGAAAAGGAGTCTAAAATGGCGGTGACTAAAAGACAAGGAAGTGAAAAGCCCACGAAAATAGAACAAAGGAAGGAAGGAGGACCAGAGTGGGGACCTCAGGTAAAACAAACAACACTCCTGGCTGGCCCAGTTTACAGAGGACAGGCCCAGGGAGGAAAAAAAAAAACAACAAGATATAAAAGAGGAGCCAAAGCTAGCTCTCTCTCTCTCTCTCCCCTGCGTGCTGGGGCGCTCTTCTCTTTGAGTCTTTGGATCAACGTACCCTCATGCCTCGAAGATGGATTTTCCTGCTATCTTCTAAATAAAATAAAGCTGTAACACTGATTTGTCTAAGAGCTATAACACGGTCTATCCAAGACCCGAGAGCTGTGACACACAGACGGGGCTTTAATGTCCGTCATTCCAAATCTTTGTCGTAACAAGACAAAGAACCGAGAAAGATACACTCGGGTGACACTGCCATAAAAATCGTCATCCAGACTCAAGAGTTCTGTGTCTGGAGTCCAGCATCCAGGTTAACAGGGCAGTAAAAAAATAAAGCAGAAGTATTATTAAAACGGTCCTCTGGTTTCAATCCTCATGCTGCTCGCTCGCTCTCTCTCTCTCTCTCTCTCCCTCTCTCTCTCTCCCCCGCCACCCCCGTGGGATGTGCTGCTTACACGGCGATTCAGCCGAGTCGGGATTTACAGCGTTTATCTCAGAAGGTCAGTGGTCAGGGGTAGGGATCAGCAGGCAGAGCAAACCCCTTGGAAGTGGAAGGTCTATAAAGTCTCAGGCACAAGGGAGAGGGAAGCCTTGCTTTCCGAAGTCCAAACACTTCCCCCGCTGCAGTGCAGTCTCTAGCTGGCACAGGCAGTGTGACCAGGAGCCAAGCAGCAAGGGCAGCGGCTGACTGGTTCAGCAAAGCCTGTTTGAAAGCAATTAAAAAGAGAGAGTGTCATCTCCTGAAGAGGTTGCAAACAAAAGGCCAGGGATGCTTTTTCCTTTCTTAGTTGATCTGGGCTGTCAATGACTTCATTAGCAACCTAATCAGGTTCTAATTAGCACCCTCATTAAGTGCTTTCCAATCAGAACCCAGGGAACTGGAAGGGAAGGTGAGAGCCAGTTGGGCAGGACCTCTTGCAAGAAATGGACATGGGTTTCTGGATCTGAGTCATTGGCACAGACTTTCCTCTTAAAGTGGATTCCCATATAGGGGAGTCCTCTGAACATTTTATTTCTGAAGCGAGCGGTTCAACCCTTTATTGAAAAAATCTAGGCAGTAAAGCAAGAGGAACTACTTGCTTAAGAACAACATGGAAAAATAATTGGGAAATGTTTCACAGGCAAGCATAAAGGGAAAAAGCAAAATTAATGCTTTTGGCTCAGGGGCTGTGCTCATATGTTCTCTAAGATGGCTTTCCTCGACCTTAGGAAACCCTTGGACTCTAGGCAACCAAGAACAATCTTGGAAAGATCTTTAAAACCTAAGATTCATGGAAATCCAGCATCATTCCTTGCAACACCACAATGAGGCGGGCATGGTTCCTAACACACACTCCACTTTAAAAGTACTTAACTCTCAAGATGTTTGAAGGTGGTGGCAGTCGTTTCTCAGCTGTTTGTTCCTTTCAGCTGCCAATACCGAGAGTCCTTCCGATCATGCTCAGCCTAACAGACTGTGGGACGGCAGCCAGGTCAGAGCCACAGCGGTCCAACATAAGGCTTGGGAATTTTATTCTTCAAAACCACAAGTATCAAATTTCAACTGTTAAAAAGATTTTTTTTTTAAAATCAAGCACAGAGGAAAGGAAAGATCTTTCTTTCCTAACCTCTCTTCTTCAGCATAATTTCTCCTCCTTTTCCTGCCTTTGCAGCAATCAAAAAAGGGCATCACATAAGAAATTGCTCTGTGTGACTCATTTAAGCAAGAATTTTTCACACATATGTGATGAGAGGGTTTCACTGGTTGGACAATGCAAGGTCTTAGGGCCCAGATGTTATAAAGCCACTGTCTCCAGAATTTCCTAAGCCCAGAAAGGCGATGGTAAGCAGGTTCAATCCATTTGACTGCAGTGGGTTGAACCAAAGATAGTGTGAGAATGAACAGAACTGAATCTCTTCCAACAACTCTTCCAAACTAAGGGGAGTGTGTGCATGGTGTGTGTGTGTGAAGGGCCATGGGCTACAGGAGGAAGAGATATGAACTCATCCTAAGACTTCACTGGTTTGTGTTATAAACAAATCAATGTCACCACTGAAATATATCTTGTTCAGTCATGACCTCACTGCACTCCCCTACATTTCACAGGTGATGGCAGAAACTGAAGTTAACTAAAGACCTTAAAGTCGCGACATCAGTTCAGTTCAGTTCAGTTGCTCAGTCGTGTCCAACTCTGTGACCCCATAAATCGCAGCACGTCAGGTCTCCCTGTCCATCACCAACTCCCAGAGTTCACTCAGACTCACGTCCATCGAGTCGGTGATGCCATCCAGCCATCTTATCCTCTGTCGTCCCCTTCTCCTCCTGCCCGCAATCCCTCCCAGCAGCAGGGTCTTTTCCAATGAGTCAACTCTTCCCACGAGGTGGCCAAAGTACTGGAGTTTCAGCTTTAGATCATTCCCTCCAAAGAAATCCCAGGGTTGATCTCCTTCAGAATGGACTGGTTGGATCTCTTTGCAGTCCAAGGGACTCTCAAGAGTCTTCTCCAACACCACAGTTCAAAAGCATCAATTCTTTGGTGCTCAGCCTTCTTCACAGTCCAACTCTCACATCCATACATGATCACAGGAAAAACCATAGCCTTGACTAGACGGACCTTAGTCGGCAAAGTAATGTCTCTGCTTTTGAATATACTGTCTAGGTTGGTCATAACTTTTCTTCCAAGGAGTAAACGTCTTTTAATTTCATGGCTGCAGTCACCATCCGCAGTGATTTTGGAGCCCAAAAATAAAGTCTGACACTGTTTCCACTGTTTCCCCGCCTATTTCCCATGAAGTGATGGGACCGGATGCCATGATCTTTGTTTTCTGAATATTGAGCTTTAGGCCAACTTTTTCACTCTCCTCTTTCAATTTCATCAAGAGGCTTTTTAGTTCCTCTTCACTTTCTGCCATAAGGTTGGTGTCATCTGCATATCTGAGGTTATTGATATTTCTCCCAGCAATCTTGATTCCAACTTGAAAAGTCTGACACTGTTTCTACTGTTTCCCCATCTATTTCCCATGAAGTGATGGGACCAGATGCCATGATCTTCGTTTTCTGAATGTTGAGCTTTAAGCCAACTTTTTCACTCTCCTCTTTCACTTTCAACAAGAGGCTTTTTAGCTCCTCTTCACTTTCTGCCATAAGGGTGGTGTCATCTGCATATCTCAGGTTATTGATATTTTTCCCGGCAATCTTGATTCCAGCTTGGGCTTCTTCCAGTCCAGTGTTTCTCATGATGTACTCTGCATATAAGTTAAATAAGCAGGGTGACAATATACAGCCTTGACGTCCTCCTTTTCCTATTTGGAACCAGTCTGTCGTTCCATGTCCAGTTCTGACTGTTGCTTCCTGACCTACATACAGAGAATTTTCCACAGTTTATTGTGATCCACACAGTCAAAGGCTTTGGCATAGTCAATAAAGCAGAAATAGATGTTTTTCTGGAACTCTCTTGCTTTTTCAATGATCCAGTGGATGTTGGCAATTTGATCTCTGGTTCCTCTGCCTTTTCTAAAACCAGCTTGAACATCTGGAAGTTCACAGCTCACATATTGCTGAAGCCTGGCTTGGAGAATTTTGAGCATTACTTTACTAGCATGTGAGATGAGTGCAATTGTGTGGTAGTTTGAGCATTCTTTGGCATTGCCTTTCTTTGGGATTGGAATGAAAACTGACCTTTTCCAGTCCTGTGGCCACTGCTGAGTTTTCCAGATTTGCTGGCATATTGAGTGCAGCATTTTCACAGCATCATCTTTCAGGATTTGAAACAGCTCAACTGGAATGCCATCACTTCCACTAGCTTTGTTCATAGTGACGCTTCCTAAGGCCCCCTTGACTTCCCATTCCAGGATGTCTGGCTCTAGATGAGTGATCACACCATCGTGATTATCCGGGTCGTGAAGATCTGTTTTGTATAGTTAAAGACTTGTTAAAAAAAGAAGTCCATTCTTTGGATAAATTCTTAGAAAGGTACAGTCTCCCTAGACTGAACCAGGAAGAAATAGAAAATATGAACAGACCAATCTCAAGCACTGAAATTCAAACCATGATTAAAGCCTCCCAGCAAACAAAAGTCCAGGACCTGATGGCTTCACAGGCAATTTTTATCAAGAGAAGAGTTAACATCTATCCTTCTGAAACTGTTCCAAAAAGTCACAGAGGAAGGAAAACTTCCCAATCCATTTTATGAGGTCACCATCACCCTGATATCAAAACCAGATAAAGATAACCACAAAAGGAGAAAATTACAGGCCAATATCACTGATGAACATAGATGCAAAAAATCAACAAAATACAATCCATATCCAACAATACATTAAAAAATTCATACACCATGATCAACTGGTGAATCCCTGGGACTCATCCCAGAGATACAAGGATTCTTCAGCATCTGCAAATCAATCATTGTGATACATCATACCAACAAATTGAAGAATATAAACCATATGATTGTCTCAATGGATACAGAAAAAGCTTCTGACAAAATTCAGCACCCATTTATGATAAAAACTCTCCAGAAAGTGGATATAGAGGGTACATTCCTCAACATGAGAAAGGCCTTATGACAAACCTATAGCTAGCATCATGCTCAGTGGAGAAAAGCATTCCCTCTAAGAGGAACAAGACAACAATGTCCACTATCATCAGTTTTCTTCAACATAATTTTGGAAGTCCTAGCCACAATAATCAGAGAAGAAAAAGAAGTAATGGGAATCCAAATTGGAAAGTGAGTTCTACTGTCACTGTTTGCAGGTAGTGTGATTATGTACATCAGTTCAGTCGCTCAGTCGTGTCTGACTCTTTGCGACCCCATGAATGGCAGCACGCCAGGCCTCCCTGTCCATCACCAACTCCCGGAGTTCACTCAAACTCACGTCCATCGAGTCTGTGATGCCATGCAGCCATCTCATCCTCTGTCGCCCCCTTCTCCTCCTGCCCCTAATCCCTCCCAGCATCAGAGTCTTTTTCAATGAGTCAACTCTTCGCATGAGGTGGCCTAAGTACTGGAGTTCCAGCTTTAGCATCATTCCTTCCAAAGAACACCCAGGACTGATCTCCTTTAGGATGGATTGGTGGATCTCCTTGTAGTCCAAGGGACTCTCAAGAGTCTTCTCCAACACCACAGTTCAAAAGCATCAGTTCTTTGGTGCTCAGCTTTCTTCACAGTCCAACTCTCACATCCATACATGACCACAGGACAAACCATAGCCTTGACTAGATAGACGGACCTTTGTTGGCAAAGTAATATCTCTGCTTTTGAATATGCTATCTAGGTTGGTCATAACTTTCCTTCCAAGGGGTAAGCGTCTTTTAATTTCATGGCTGCAGTCACCATCTGCAGTGATTTTGGAGACCAAAAAAATAAAGTCTGATACTGTTTCCACTGATTCCCCATCTATTTCCCATGAAGTAATGGGACCAGATGCCATGATCTTAGTTTTCTGAATGTTGAGCTTTAAGCCAACTTTTTCACTCTCATCTTTCACTTTCATTAAGAGGCTCTTTATTTCTTCTTCACTTTCTGCCATGAGAGTGGTGTCATCTGCATATCTGAGATTTTTGATATTTCCCCCAGCAATCTTGACTCCAGCTTGTGCTTCCTCCAGACCAGTCTTTCTTATGATGTACTCTGCATAGAAGTTAAATAAGCAGGGTGACAATATACAGCCTTGACCTACTCCTTTTCCTATTTGGAACCAGTCTGTTGTTCCATGTCCAGTTCTAACTGTTGCTTCTTGACCTGCATATAGGTTTCTCAAGAGGCAGGTCAGGTGGTTCTGTACATAGAAGATGCTACAGATGCTACCGGAAAAGTACTAGAGCTCATCAATGAATTTGGTAAAGTTGTAGGTTACAAAATTAACACATGAAACCTGTTGCATTTCTACACACTAACAAACAACGAAAGATCAGAAAGAGAAATTCAAGAAGCAATTCCATTTACCATTGCATCAAAGAGAATAACATACCTAGGAATAAACCTACCAAAGGAGACTGGTGGCACAGATGGTAAAGCATCTGCCTACAATGCAAGAGACCCGGGTTTGATCCCTGGGTCGGGAAGATCCCCTGGAGAAGGAAATGGCAACCCACTCCGTACTCTTGCCTGGAAAATCCCATGGACAGAGGAGCACTGTAGGCTACAGTCCATGTGGTCGCAAAGACTCAGACACGACTGAACAACTTCACTCAGGAGACAAAAGACTTTTAATTTGAAAACTACAAGATACTGATGAAAGAAATCAAAGAGGACATAAACAGATGAAAAGATATACCATGTTTGTGGATTAGAAGAATCAATATTGTCAAAATAACTATACTACTTAAGGCAATCTACAGATTCAATGCAATACCTGTCAAATTACCAATGGCATTTTTCACAGAACTAGAACAGAAAATCTCAATATTTGTATGGAAACACAAAAGACCCTGAATAGCCAAAGCAATCTTGGAGGGGGAGAAAAAAAGAGTTGGTGGAATCAGGCTCCCTGATGTCAGACTATACTACAAAGCTAGTCATCAAAACAGTATGATACTGGCAGAAAAATAGAAACATAGATCAATGGAACAGGATAGAAAACTCAGGAATGAGCCCATGCAACCATAGTCAATCTATGACAAAGGAGGCAGGACTACACAGTGTTAGAAAAGACAGCCTCTTCAACAAATGGTGCTGGGAAAACTGGACAACCACATGTAAAAAAAAATGAAAGTAGATCATTCCTTAACTCCATATACAAAGATAAGCTCAAAATGGATTAAAGACCCAAATGTGAGACTGGACACTATAAAACTCATAAGAGGAAAACATAGGCAGAACACTCTCTGACATAAAGCATAGCAACATCATTTTTGATCCATCTCCCAGAATAATGGAAATAAAAGCAAAAATAAACAAATGAGACCTACTTAAACTCAAAAACTTTTGCAAGGGAAATAAAATGAAAAGACAACCCACAGACTGGGAGAAAATACTTGCAAATTATGTGACTGATATGGGGTTAAGTCTCCAAAACTTAGAAACAGCTTGACACTTAATACCATTAAAACAAACAACCCACTCAAAAAATAGGCAGATGACCTGAATAGATATTTATCCAAAGAGGACAGATGTCCCAAGGCACATGAAAAGATGTTCAACATTGCTAGTTATTAGAGAAATGCAAATCAAAATTACGAGATACCACCTCACAGCAGCCAGAGTGGCTATCATCAAGAACTCCACAAACAAGAAAAGCTGGAGAGGGTGTAGATAGAATTTAAATTGGTGAGAATATAAATTCTCACTGTTGGTGACGCTGTAAATTGGTACAGCCACTATGGAGAACAATATGGAGGTTCCTTCAGTTCAGTTCAGTCACGTCCGACTCTTTGTGACCCCATGAATCGAAGCACACCAGGCCTCCCTGTCCATCACCACTTCCGAGTTTCAAACTCATGTCCATCGAGTCGGTGAGGCCATCCAGCCATCTCATCCTCTGTCGTCCCCTTCTCCTCCTGCCCCCAATCCCTCCCAGCATCAGAGTCTTTTCCAATGAGTCAACTCTTCACATCAGGTGGCCAAAGTATTGGACTTTCAGCTTCAACATCAGTCCTTCCAATGAACACCCAGGACTGATCTCCTTTAGAATGGACTGGTTGCCTCTCCCTGCAGTCCAGGGACTCTCAAGAGTCTTCTCCAATACCACAGTTCAAAAGCATCAACACTTCGGCGCTTAGCTTTCTTCACAGATATGTGAAGAAACTCTCACATCCATACATGACCACTGGAAAAACCATAGCCTTGACTAGGCGGACCTTTGTTGGCAAAGCAATGTGTCTGCTTTTGAATATGTTGTCTAGGTTAGTCATAACTTTCCGTCCAAGGAGTAAGCATCTCTTAATTTCATGGCTGCAATCACCATCTGCAGTGATTTTGGAGCCCCCAAAAATAAAATCTGACACTGTTTCCACTGTTTCCCCATCTATTTGCCATGAAGTGATGAGACTGGATGCCATGATCTTCATTTTCTGAATGTTGAGCTTTAAGCCAATTTTTCCACTCTCCTCTTTCACTTTTATCAAGAGGCTTTTTAGTTCTTCACTTTCTGCCATAAGGGTGGTGTCATCTCCATATCTGAACTTATTGATATTTCTCTCGCAGTCTTGATTCCAGCTTGTGCTTCTTCCAGCCCAGTCTGACAAGGAGTCAGAGTCGACTGAGACTGAACTGAACTGAACGTTCACTGCAGCACTGTTTATGATAGCCAAGACATGGAAGCAACCTAATGTCCATCGACAGAGGAATGGACAAAGATATGGTACATATATATATACAATGGAATGTTCAGTTCAGTTCACTCAGTCGTGTCCGACTCTGTGACCCCATGAATTCTTCAGCGCTCAGCTTTCTTTATAGTCCAACTCGAATGTTACTCAGCCATTAAGAATGAAATAAGGCCATTTGCAGCAACATCACCTAGAATGTCATATTGAGTGAAGTAAGAGAAGGAAATAAAATCAGTTCATTTGTCATAACAGAAACTCCTTCAATCAGTCACTTGTCAGATGTGACATTGTCAGGAAGCATTTAACAGGAGGCTTCTTGTGTGCTGTTTTGGATCTGTCAAGAATTTTTTGTTCCTTACCAATTCCTGAATATTCAGGAATTAAGAGGAGAGGCTAAGCCTCTCCCGGGGCTGAGGAATCCAGGCATTTCCTTTATTAGTTTTTCTATACGGTGATAAGTACCCTCTTCCTTCTTATGAAAGTGAAAGTGAACCATATGGTAAAAGTGATTATTTACAACCCTCTTTCATATGCATGACCTCATGGTTCCTTGATAACTTGTAAGTTTTGATTTTATCTCTGCTGAAAATAGCTGTCTTGTAAGACAGTATAAATACCTACACAGTGTTGAATAAGACACCTTTGCTCCATCAGAGCTTTGGTCCCCGTGTCTTGCTTTCTCTCTCTCCCCTTCTCTTTCAGGCTGATCCCCTGGAATGCAGAGGCTCTCTGAGTTCACTTTCCTGCCCGGGCTTCTAAGACCCTCTTGAGAAGGTGCTCTGTGCCTTCACACCACTGAGAGGGAGCTGTGTCAGGGGCTTTACTGGGTAAAGGGGTTTTCTGTGTAAACCAAGTCCATTAAAGGACCCCAACATGACATGAATAATTGAGCAGAGAGGAAGCCTTCCTCATTCCTGTGCCACAACACTTTAAGGGGGTCACACCTTAAATAAAGAGGAATTAGGAAGGAGACAAAATGCTAATCATGTTACCATTTTTGTTTTTGGTAACTCATGTGACAGATCTCATGGGTAAGGCATTCGACAAATCGAAACCAATGTAGCCAATAAAACCTTTTCTTTAAAAAAAAAAAAATTAACATTGACATACTGAAAAAATATTAACAAAACTGGATCCTAGTTTTTAAAAAAGAAAAATCGAGATCCATTAGAAAGTGTGATTTTTTTATTCATACATTACAAAAGCAAAGCTTCATTCACAATATGAACTACATACTAGATAGTTATTTCAGCATTAAACTGCTCTCTGGAATCCCTAAACAATATAGTGTGTTCTGCAACCATACTCAAGTTTTATATTTTACATACAAAATACGTTCTTTACATCAAAGTACATATTAATGAAACCAAGTTCTAGAAATCATATATCCTCTAAGACTACTTAATGAAAAGTCCTTAGCAGGGAATTTTTAAAAAATATTTCCATTCGATAAATATTTTTGTAGAACTTAAATGAGGTTTATCTCTTGACATTTTTTTTAGGTAATATTCCCTTTGTCAAACAGTTCTGCAGATGAATGGCAAACACATTCCTAAAATGAGACAGCACTGGAAAATATCCAATTAAATTTAAGTAAAAGTCTAGCCTTTACTTGAGTTTCAAGAAGTTGTAGCTACATACTATATTAATAAAAATCTGAAATAAAATTATTCCGTGTTAATCTCATCACAGTTTCTTAAAAAAATATTAGTGGAGATAAATTATCTACCAACTTTTAAAATCTAAACTTATGTTCACTGAACAAAAATAAATTTAGTTTCAGAACATTGCCTGTTATCAGCAAAGTATTATAAATAGTGCATGTTAAACTTTTCTCAACTCATTTCTATAAAATATATGATTAAAAATAAAATGGGAGAAACATATTCAATACTTAATGGAAGATAATATCTTTCAGTACAGAATTCTCAAAAAATTTAAATAAAATCCTAAATATTTTAAAAATACAATACTAAAAAAGTTTCTAAGTTAGATTTGCTTCAAAAACATTAGTGCATTTAGAATTAACTGTAGCTTTCAAGCACTGATACCTTTGGAATACAACTATGCTCTTTAAGTCATAGGAATTTTAACATTATACATTCTAGTTTGTAATTAAAAAATTATCAACTAAAATGCTCTTTCAAAGCATCCTTGTCAGGAAAAAACAACAACAACAACAACATATTTGTCACTATTTGGCCCAGAATATACAGTTAATAAACTGGTTTAACGTAAGAGTTCTTCCTTTTTGTTTAATGAAAATTTCCATTTTCTATTTTGTGGTATTGCTTTTATATGAAGAATAAAATAGAAGAAAAAAATAAATACAAAAGCGTCCAAATGACAGCACCCTGTTTCTGACAGTATATACACATGAGGGTCAAGTTACACATTTGGAAAAGGCTGCTCTAAAACTGATCCGAGGAGCAAGAGCTCCAAGCAACAGAGCAGAAGAGACTGCAGACTTGAGATTCACAGGCCTCAGACTGACAAGGAGAGCTGTCTAGAGAAACTCCTCAGTGCTGCTCTTTCCACAGTGCAGTGGAGATCAGATTAAACCACAAGAACTCATTATAATGGCTTTGTAGTATTTGGAAGAGAGGGCAAAAGATCCATTAACTTGGCACTTGGGGGTTTTTGTGGACAGATACCACCAATATTTCCCTTTCACTTTAAGAGTAGAAGTCCTTTTTAGTTAATGCTTAATAATTAAAATGTTTGTTTTAAGAAGCCAATTAGTAACACTTTCAAGATTTGAACCAAATTAAAAACAAAAATTTTGCAAAGTACACAGAAACCAACAGTTAGTAACAATATATTTTATTGTTTGACCAAGCTGTCCTCAGAGTAAGCTAGTTATTACACAATATAAAAACAACAGCCTCCTATTCAAAATTATTCTAGATTTATATAGCAAGTTTTATTTTTGTAAACAATATGTTTAAATGCATTTTTATATCTATATCCTCTTCTACTAAGGCGACGATTCAGTTCACAGTTTTCATATAGTTTTCTTGCCGTACATGAAAGACTGGTAAAACTGCAAGTAAGTGTTATAACTTGAATTCACAGAAAATATCTTCAATGGCCAATTCTGAAGAGGAGAACAGAATTCATTGTGGACATATGTTCTCATTTTTGTAAATGTTACTTCACCAACACATTTTCCCATTTGTTTCTATATCTACTTTTTCTTGAAAATTATGGCCAATAAATGGATAGAAGGCAGGAAAAGGAAACTTCAGATTTTTTTTTTTCGGAAGGACCACATTTCCTAGGAATAAGATGGATGACTTCCACTGTACCTCTTTGGTCATCAAAGGAATGGAAGGAATAACAGATTCTCAGTTTGATTGTAAAATGCATATATAACATTAGAATGAAGATTTAAATGAAAAATTCAAATTAAAAGGAAAAAAGGCATCTTCATAGATAACCCTCTGATATTTCTAGCATTCTGGAGTACTTACTGGTAGTTTTTAAAATAAATTACAATAAAAAGAATACAATGGAAAACTGCTGTGTTTAAACCAGAAACTGAATAAGCAGGTATTTTAAATATTAAACTCCACTTTCAATTTACAGTTTTAAAGTTTCATTTATCTTCAGAACTTTTACTTCATGTAACTTTAATTTTAAAAGAATTAAATGTTTTACATTTGCCCTTATGAAAAAAGAAAGATTTACTACACTGATACTGCTTTACTATTACCAGTTGAAATTAAACTGGTAATAGTTGGAATATTCAACTAAGCTATGTTAACTAATTTTTAATTAAGGGCAATTTCAAAGGCAATTCCTCTATGAAACACTGAAATAAGTTGGAATAGATTTTGAAAGAGAAAGTAATTTATTCTACCATTTTGAAATTATGGCAGAAATAACATCTAGTGGCAATTTAGATGTTGAAATACCAAAAGTATCCATCAGCCTTGACATTTTTATGGACTGTAAATGGAGAAATTTAAATAACCACTTGTAAGATTATGATTGCACTCAAATTCTCAAATGTCTAAATGAAAGGAAAAAAAATTAAGATACCAATGTGTCTAACTCTTCTAACTCTTCTAATACATAAATGACCCTGGTGAGGCTTCTATGAAAAAAAGAAAACAGACATTTTGTTTCTACTGTCAAACTTATACTCTATATGTATAAAACTTTAAATTAGCAGACACCTTATTAGGGATGACACCACCCCACCCCTCCCCCGCAAGAAACAACAGTAAACTACAAAACACAAAAAGGCAAAGCAAGGAAAGCAGAGCGTGATTGTTTTCAGTGTTGGTTATGCTGCCCTCTTGCAAAATGACAGGCAAAATCATACTTGTTTTTACATTTGCACCCACATATGTTACACTGAAAAGGATTTTCATAGCCATGACATCCCATGTGAATAGTGTAAAGGATATTGTCGGCAAAGTACATGTCACAGTGCTGGCAGTGGTGCAGAAGCTGCGGGTCCTGGACGGGCAGGGTGGGGGCTGGAGTGCTCGGCTGGCTGTTCCCCACGCTTGGCGTACTCGTGTGGGCACTCGGTTCGCTGCTCGGCCCTGCCACCGGACTGTAGTTCCTTTGACCGTGTGGCGGCCGAGGCTCGGGGCTGGTGGGAGAGGAGCTCTGAGGAAGACTTGCTGACACGGCAGAAACGACTGCCTGGGCAGCGGGCTGCTGCATCATGAAGGGCTTCTCCTCGGCGCAGGGAACTACATCAGGGGACCCGGGGTTTTGGTTTTCAGGTGGCAAACTGGACAGCTGTCCAGCTAGAGTTGAGAGCTGGTTCAAAGGGTTGTCAACCATGAGTTCTTGGGGGTCTCTTGGTAGGCCTCCAGTTGGTGTGGTTTTCGCCATACTTTCATAGGAGTCAGTCTGGATGTTTGGGATTTCGTGGGTAAAATCATTAAGGTAGTCTGGCTTCTGAACCACCATGGAAGGCGGGCTTAAGTTGATGAGTGCTCTTCTGCTGTAGTTCAGGTTGCAGTTTTCTTCTGTAAAACCCCCCACATTTTCTTGCTGCTTAAGGAAGACCTAGTACCTTTAATTGGTACCATTTTATGCTTGCGCCTTCGATGATGGGACAGGTTGCTTCGGTCACTGCAGCGGAAGGAACACAATTCACATTTGTATGGTTTTTCTCCTGTATGGGAACGCATGTGGGCTTCCAGATGACGCTCATAGGCAGATGCAAATGGACACAAGTGACATCGATGAGGTTTCTCACCTGTTTAAAAGGAAAAATGGCAGAGAAACTGCAGGAGTAGCTCATTTATGAAAAGTTTCATATTTTGTCCATTATTTAGAAACTGATAAATAAAATGCTTTTCAGAAATATACACATGTACAAAAGATTATTAAAATCTGTTAAGGAAGATGCATACAATAATCTTCATACTATACTGACTAGTGGAATATATTCCTTTCACAGAAAGGATGGCTAAGGCGACATCTAAGGGTTAGCAGTGTCACCTGCAACTGTACAGAAACCTCCTCCCTAGTCTGCAATGGCAATGGACTTAGACAGTATAAAGATAAAAACATTTATCACTTCATTCTGCCTTCAGCATTAAGCTGGCCGACATGAGAAGCTGATAGATACGGAGTTTGGATCACAAGGGAAGACAGCTAAGGGACGGGAAGCTTACAGGGGGCCGTCCTTCCTGGTATGCTGTCATGCTATTGCTTTGTAAAACTGGATTCACTTCTCCATTTACTTAAACCTTACATCAACCTTCATCTTCAAATAATCACAACTATTTATATGACAGATCAACCTGCCCTCCTTGGCCCCTCTCCAGCCCCTTCTCTGTTACCTGTGTGAATTCTAATGTGTTCAATGAGCCGGGCGGTGCCTTTGCTGGCATAGTTGCAGTACCGACACTTGAGCTTTCCATCAAAGGTCCTTTCAAACCCGTCTACTAACATTCCTGAGTTTTCATCCAGGGAAACTTCAACAGATGGGTGATCAAGTCCATTTTGATCACCATCTGTTCCAGCTACAAACAAGTATAGCAAAAGAAATTATGCATCTCAGCATCAACTCAATTTAGCAATTTAGTGTTGAGTGGTAGGAAATCTTTCATCAACTGACAGGTCTTTAGCATAAAAGTTAAATTCACAAAAATCACACAGTCTTTCTGAACTGACATTAATTCTATACGAAAACAGCATTATATGAGGGGTTCTCAAATCACTAACACATATCAGTGCTCAACATGCTTTTGAGGAAGAGAACAGGGGATTACCTTTATCTGACAGGTAAGGAGAAAGAGGGGAGTAAACAGTGATGGCAATTACATGTTTAAGATTCTAGCCACTTCTACAAATACAATGGGCCGTCATGATCATCTCCCCAAATCCTAGTCTATTTAATCTAGAGTAATTCATGTTGAGTTTTATAGTTCCACTCAGGTTACATGTATGTTCTAGACCCCGGGTTGCATTTAGGATCTTAAAAATTCTAATTAAGCACATAAAGGGAAATATTGTACCTGATATCTCTGGATGTTATAATGTGTAAGAATTTCAGTTAAGAGATGTTCGGCTGTTCAATTTTAATCAACTATTTTGTATAGGTAAACTGAAGGAACAGTGCTCAGGTCTGGAAAACCAGCAGATGGTGGGGACTACAACCCTGCTCTCTCAGACTTGAGTCCAGGAATTGTACACTAGAGCATTAAGAGGGAGTATCTATTCCTCCAGTTTCATGGGAAAAGCACTTCTACACCATCTTCAGGAGGCAGCCATGGATGGGCAGTATGTACAGCTTGAGCCCTCTGCTCTATGGCTTCCTCCATCCCTCACCAGGAGGAGAGAAGGGACTTTGTTGGTTAGTGCAAGTCCAAAATCCAGTGGGTCCATTGCACTGGAGGGACAACAAGGCTCAGTGTCCCCCTTCCTCCTAATGCTTTTCTAAGGCAGTGACTTCCAAAATTTTACATGCATACGGAATCACTTGAGGAGTGTATTAAAACACACCTGTTGACTCAGTAGATCTGGGGTGGGGCCTGATGGTTTGCACTTCTCCCAGCTCCCAGGTGATGCCTGTCTCTGCTGTTGCTGGTCCCTGGATTACAAAGCCCTAGGCCATCTAGGTCAAAGGTTAGCATACTTTTCCCACAAGGGTCAGATAGCAAATACTTCAGACTTTGTGGGCCACAGGGTCTCTCACAGCTACTGGACTCTGCTGCTGTAACTCAAAAACAGCTATAGAAAATAGGTCAGCAAGCATGGCTATGTTTCAGTAAAACTATGGATGCTGAAGTTTGAATTTCGTGTTAGTTTTCATGTGTCATGACATTTTTCTTTTTCCCACCAACCATTTACAAATGTAGAAACCACTCTTAGCAACCACAGCAGCAGTCCAGATGGGGCCCACAGGCTGCAGTTTGCTGCCTCCCAAGAGAGGGTCAGGAAGAGACCCCAGTCTTCGTGTGGGTGCAAACCTGCCAATCTCTCTGTAGGGCAGGCAGGACAGGTTCAAGTACTCACTGCTTTCTCTCTGCTAGTTTCACCTCCTAGGTAAGCACACGTGGTGGGCCCTCTCTTCATTTTAAGAGAAGAAACAGAAACCTCTATTTTGTCTCAGGTCTAATACAACTTTCCTAATGGCCAAAGGCCTTGTATAATAAAGATAGACCCCCTTTGGGCTCCTTGTACCCACTGTTAGCTAATGGAACCTGGAGAATGGGAAGGAAATTTAGAACCCCCAACTTTTGCACAGGCGAGAATGCATCTCTGGACCCCAGGGTAAGCTCTGGGGAGGGGGCTTCCTCTCCCTCAGCAAAACTTGACTCGCTTAAAGAAAGGGGAAAAAAACTGCCCATCTTCTGCCCAAAACAGAAAGATTCACATTAGCAAGCAACAGTGGCTTCATACTATGGATAACAACACACAAACATTACATGTATAAAAAATGAATTATTTAATGGTATTAAGAGGAATCTACCTCCCTGAAGAGCCTCTGCTTCTTTGTCCCCACTAACTGATCCAGAAATCATGTTGACATGATGGGTCTGCTGAGTTAGGTATTCCTGGAAATCTTTCACAAGTCCAAAGGCTCCGGTTTCTTCTCACCCATCTTTGATTTTGATATATATATGTATATATATATATGAATATTTCTGGAGTTTACAGTTCGTTATACCTATGGGGGGAAAATAAAATAATTTTACACTATTTAGGGAGATGCAGTATGTATTAAAACAACAACACTGACGAAGATTATTATGGGCCAGGTACTGCAAAGCAAGAGAACACAGTCCCTGCTTTAAATATCTTATAATCTTCCTGGTGAACTAAAGAAGACATACAAAAAACAGTCAACAATTCATATATTTAATATCTAAATAAACTGGGATTCAAACTTAAGTTTGAATGGATGGAAAGAAATTACAAAAAGAAAAATCCAGATGAAAGAAATCGGCATATCAGCAGGGATTATGATTGAAGGAGGCAGTAGAGAAACCAACTGGCTCAAACAGGGCTGGTGGAGAGAATTTCTGGACGACGCCCATGGTGCACACCTGCACTGGCCAGTACAGGTGCTACTGGCCACATGTAGCTACTGAGTGCTCAAATGTGGCTAATACAAATGCCTTGAGTTTTGCTTAATTTAAAAGTGAAGTAGCTACATGTGGCTAGTGACTACCATATCAAACAGCAAAGGGTCTTAAGACAACATTCTCACATGAATGAGAACTCTAGAAGTAGGTGATCTAGAACAGTGGTGGCAAACGTTCTGAAAAGGGCCAGATAGGAAGCATGTTAGCCTGCGACTGTCACTACAGCTAAAAGCAGCCATAGACCATATGTAAAGGAATAAATGTGATCACGTTCTAAATTCAATTCAGTTCCGTCGCTCAGTCGTGTCCGACTCTTTGCGACCCCATGAACTACAGCACGCCAAGCCTCCCTGTCCATCACCAACTCCCGGAGTCCACCCAAACCCATGTCCACGGAGTCGGAGATGCCATCCAGCCATCTCATCCTGCCATCCCCTTCTCCTCCTGCCCTCAGTCTTTCAGGCACCAGGGTCTAAGCAGGCACGGAGCCAGGTGTGGTCTATGGGTGAAACCTTGTGACCCCTGCCCTAGAAACCCAAACCACCACCTCTACCACCACTCGCCATCCTACTCATTCTGAGAAAAAGAAAAAAATTTACAGAAAAGAAAAAATACCTGATGCTGACGGAGAGAACTCTCAGGTCAGATTTTGCAGTCATAAACTAAAAACTGGTCTTCACATAGGTGTATGGCCCAAATTCACAAATCAAATAACCAAAAAGTTTTCTAGTAAAAACAAGCTGAGGAAGTCTAGCACTTAGGAGACAAGAAGTCTTTCCTTCCAATAAAAATATTTATGCACATGTTCTAAAATATGCCTTAGGCTAATAATTTCCTTCCCTAAACCCCAACTACTTAATGAGTAATTTACTATCTAAGAAAGTTATCTTTGATGGCCAGTAGTCGGCATCTAAAGCTAAAATCACTCGTCTCAGTATATATGCTGAACTTTTTTCTCAAAGCATAGAACAAGCACAGAAAAGCGCAGCAGTCCTAAGGGTAGAGGCTTGGTGAATTGTCACAAAATGAACACATCCATGAAATCAACACTAACGTCAAGAAACAGAAGGCTATCAGCATGCCAGAAGCCCCGCTGTGCACCACCAAGGGCTCCACATCCCTGACAGCTGAAACTGCTGGCCTGAAGGATATGCATATGTTCAGCTTCAGATAATGACAGAGAGTTTTGAAAGCGAGTATACCGATCTGTACTCGGATCAGTGCGGAACAAGAGTCTTGTTGCCACACACCCTCACCAATGCTCAGGTATTTTTTTGCCTTTTTCATTTTAGCCATCTTGATGGATGTATGGTGGTATCGCACTGGTTTTAATTTGTATGACTTGATAATTAATTAAGCTGTGTACCTGTTAACTTCCCACTTACATAACCTCTACTTCATACCCAGTGAAGCATCTGTTCAAGTCTTTTGTTCATTTCTCTACTGGGTCGTCTATCTAATTAATATGTAAGAGTTCTTCACAATATTCTGGATATTAGTTCTTTATTGTGCTGTGCTTAGTCACTCAACGTGTCCGACTCTTTGCGACCCCATGGACTGTATCCTGCCAGGCTCCTTTGTCCATGGGGATTCTCCAGGCAAGAATACTGGTTGCTATGCCCTCCTCCAGGGGATCTTCCCAACTCAGGAATCAAACCCATGTCTCCCGCATTGCAGATGGATTCTTTAACAACTGAGGCAGCAGGGAAGCCCTTTATTAGATATGAATATCTTGAGTACTTCTCACACTCTGTGGTTCGCCTTTTCACTTTCTTAATGGTAACTTTTGATGAACAGAAGTTCTTAATATAGTCCAATTTACCCATCCTCCCCCTACCTTTACATTTAGAGTTACTGGTATCTTTGCCTATATTTTACATGAAGATGTTCTCCTGTATTTTCTTGTGAAATTTTTAGTATGTTTTTACCTTTCATATTTTTATCTGGAATTGAGCTTTGTGGATTGTAAAGTTACGAGTCAAAATACACTTTTTCTCCCCATGGAGATATCCAACTGTCCTAGCAACATGCATTTGATAGACCAGTCTTTCTCCACCAGCCTCTTTTCTCACCTTTCTAAACCAGATGATATATGAGATGCTATTTCTGGATTCTTCATTCTGTTCCATTGGCCTATTTTTGTCTCTCCTCATAGTCTCAGTAATAAAAATCTTAATATCTCAGTAATTTAAGTCCACCAGTTGTTTTTCTCCTTCAAGAATATTTGGACCACTCTGGGTTCTTTTCTTTATGGTCTGAACCACCACCCTTTTCAGCCTAAGTGTTTCCGTGGCAAGAATTATGGTGTTGTAGAAATGAGATAAAAGCACATTTTCCAATTAACAAAAGTGTGATCAACTTTAAAAAAATATATTATTTTTTTGGCTGCTCTGGGTCTTAGTTGTGGTGTACAGGGTCTTTAGTTACGGCATGTGGGATCTAGCTCCCTGACCAGGGATAAAATCCTGGCCCTCTGCATTGGCAGCACTGAGTCTTAGCCACTGGACCAGCAAGGAGGTCCCAAAAAAACTTGACCAACATTTTAAAAACAAAACTTCTAATTTAATTAACTTTAACTAGAAATCTACTAGAAACAGACTAACTTGACAGTGTTGCTACTATAGATTGTATATACAACAATTAGTTTTCATTCCAATCCCAAAGAAACGCAATGTCAAAGAATGCTCAAACTACGGCACAACTGCACTCATCTCACACGCTGGTAAAGTAATGCTTAAAATTCTCCAAGCCAGGCTTCAGCAATACGTGAACCGTGAACTTCCAGATGTTCAAGCTGGTTTTAGAAAAGGAGAGGAACCAGAGCTGGATCATCGAAAAAGCAAAAGAGTTCCAGAAAAACATCTATTTCTGCTTTATGGACTACGCCAAAGCCTTTGACTGTGTGTATCACAATCAACTGTGGAAAATTCTGAAAGAGATGGGAATACCAGACCATCTGACCTGCCTCTTGAGAAACCTATATGCAGGTAAGGAAGCAACAGTCAGAACTGGACATAGAGCAACAGACTGGTTCCAAATAGGAAAAGGAGTATGTCAAGGCTGTATATTGTCACCCTGCTTATTCAACTTCTATGCAGAGTACATCATGAGAAATGCTGGGCTGGAGGAAGCACAAGCTGGAGTCAAGATTAATGGGGGAAATATCAATAATCTCAGATATGCAGATGACACCACCCTTATGGCAAAATGTGAAGAAGAACTGAAGAGCCTCTTGATGAAAGTGAAAGAGGAGAGTGGAAAAGTTGGCTTAAAGCTCAACATTCAGAAAACGAAGATCATGACATCTGGTCCCATTGCTTCATGGCAAATAGATGGGGAAACAGTGGCTGACTTTGTTTTTCTGGGCTCCAAAATCACTGCAGATGGTGACTGCAGCCATGAAATTAAAAGACGCTTACTCCTTGGAAGGAAAGTTATGACCAACCTAGACAGCACATTAAAAAGCAGAGACATTACTTTGTCAACAAAGGTCCGTCTAGTCAAGGCTATGGTTTTTCCCATGGTCATGTACGGATGTGAGAGTTGGCCTATGAAGAAAGCTGAGCGCCAAAGAATGGATGTTTTTGAAGTGTGGTGTTGGAGAAGACTCTTGAGAGTCCCTTGGACTGCAAGGAGATCCAACCAGTCCATCCTAAAGGAAGTCAGTCCTGAATATCCACTGGAAGGACTGATGTTGAAGCTGAAACTCCAATACTTTGGCCACCTGATGCAGAGAGCTGATGATGGTGGGAAAGATTGAGGGCAGGAGGAGATGGGGACGGCAGAGGATGAGATGGCTGGATGGTGTCACCGACACAATGGACATGGGTTTGGGTGGACTCCGGGAGTTGGTGATGGACAGGGAGGCCTGGCGTGCTGCGGTTCATGGGGTCGCAGAGTCAGACACGACTGAGCGACTGAACTGAACTGAAGTGAACTGAATTGAAGAACCAAATGGCCCAGACCAATACATTTTATTTTTGTCTTTTCTGCCTTCTTCTCTCTTAACATTTAATTTGTTCTTTATTCCAGACACATTCAGCCAAGGAAGAATCTGCAGGTAATTCTCACTTTTCTTAAGGCAACATGTTTGAATAGTTTCTTTGCTCCTTTCTTAGAAGATGCCTGCTGCCGCTAAGTCGCTTCAGTCATGTCTGACTCTGTGCGACCCCATAGACGGCAGCCCACCAGGCTCCCCCGTCCCTGGGATTCTCCAGGCAAGAACACTGGAGTGGGTTGCCATTTCCTTCTCCAATGCATGAAAGTGAAAAGCAAAAGTGAAATCGCTCAGTTGTGTCCCACTCTTAGCGACCCCATGGACTGCAGCATGCCAGGAGTTGGTGATGGACACCAACAACAACACCAGGCTCCTCCATCCATGGAATTTTCCAGGCAAGAGTACTGGAGTGGGGTGCCATTGCCTTCTCCAAGAAGATGCCTAGGGGGTCATTATTATTACTCTCTCTTTTCACTGTTTTCTACAAAGTTTAGGCTACTGAAAAGTCCGTCCTCTGGATGAACAGAATATTATTGTGGTATTAAGTTAAAGCTACTACCTTAAAGACCCTGAACAGGGTCTTCTCTAGCCTTAGTTTCCTATTTTGTAAAATGAGATAACAGTACCAATTTGCAGTACTGTTTTAAGTTTTACACATAAGTGTAAGTATCTTGCAAGATGTGTAGTTTATGGTATGTTTTCAGAAAACAGCAGCTATTTCTGCAGCCAAAAATGGTTATACCTTAGATTAATAAATTTCCCACTGTCCAAAATCCCAAGTGTCTTATGTTAGCATTTTATATATCTTGTCTGCGGTTACAATGAAACAAACATGGTCCACTTTTCTCCATTATTCATATATTCCAATTTGCAATTTCCCAAATCAATTTACAATTTCCCAAACTCATCTCTTCTCATTTTCCTCCTTTAGGCCACCTCTTTAACTCACTTGCTTTAATCTGGCTCAGCGTTTTCAGTCTTAAGGATTACTGCTGGCTTCTGAACAGTTTGCTTCAGTTGCTTTCCCATCCTGTCTGTTAACCTGAACTGCTTCTCTGTTTCCTAATCACTGTATTAGTATTTATGACTATACTGACTCTGCCGATTATTTGTCCTTTAAAATCTGCCCTTTGCTTAGGAAAAAGAAAAAGTTGGCCAGTCAGCTACAATGAAAAAGATCATCAAGAATAAGATTAAAATATATAATAATAATAATCTATAATAGGAACTTCCCTGGTGGTCCAGTGATTAAAACTCCACACTTCCACAGCAGGGAGCATGGGTTAGATCCCTGATTAGGCAACTAAGGTCCTCCGGGCTGCACAGTGCAGCCGAAAAAATAAAAATCATCTATAAGAAGATGGACAGGGAAGCCTGGTGTGCTGCAGTCCATGGGGTAGCAAAGAACTGTACATGACTAAGCTACTGAACTGATAAGATTATATCTCAATAAACCTGAAAATCACACCTCAAAATAAACAGGAATGAGGAGAAACATAAAAATATACATAAAAAGGTAAGAAACAATAGCAGATAAAGATGCAGAATGAATTCCAAAATGATAGAGAAAAATAAAGAGAAATGCTTTTTAAACAAATGATCAAGAAATTTCCAGAATTAAAGATTTCTTTCATTTCAATCTGAAAGGGAGCATAGAGTGCAAAATAGAACATGTAATAAAATAACACTTAGACACATTATTGTGAAATTTTAAAACCTCAAAGACAAAGGGAGTAATAGGAAACTTTCTAGCCAGAAAAGACGGCCAACCCACTTAGAAAAACAGTAGCAGCACTGGGTACAAAGAAACAACAAATTTCCTCAAACTGCTAAAGGCTAACTTACGAAAATCTACATCACAACTAAGGGAGAAAATTTATATGCATTTCCTCTAGAATCAAGAACGCAAGAATGCTTGCTATTACTACTACCATTCAACACAGGTAAAAGGCCCCTCACAATATAAAAAGGAAAAAAGTAATAAAACATATAAAGACTGGGAGATACCCCTCCTCTCCCTCCCAAAAAAACAGAAAAGAGTAAGATCTGGGAAATTGTTTTTTTAAATATAAAAGCTGTTAAGGCCCTGCAGATTGTGTTCTAATTATAAAGGCTGAGTTTAGAAAGAAATCCTCATGTTTCATTTCAACTTAGCATCACTTTTTGCCGATCACTTCACATAAAAATCGATGCTTCCACTGGATATCTGAATATACTTATTAAACAAGCAAGATAAATTATACCAAATCCTGACTAGAAAGCATAACACTGCTAAAGTACACACGACAAGGCAGGGGGAAAAATGCACAAGACTGCAGGAAAAAAATGCAGGACATTTGTATACATGCGTCTCAAGTTTTAAAAACAGAAATGAGCCTAATCACAGAGGATGGCTGGCATATTCTGAAAGTCCTGGCTATTATCACATTGTCACATTACAAATTTCACTGTGTTCCCCGCCATAAATTTGATTTTCAATCAAAATGCACGATGGACTTAAAAAAACAACCACAAAGGATGCCAATAAAAAAAGGGAAGACAACATTGGTCAAGAAGCAACAGTAAGAACTGGACATGGAACAGACTAGTTCCAAATCGGGAAAGAAGTATGTCAAGGCTGTGTATTGTCACCCTGCTTATTTAACTTATATGCAGAGTACATCATGAGAAACGCTGGACTGGAGGAAGCACAAGCTGGAATCAAGATTCCCGGAAGAAATATCAATAACCTGAGATATGCAGATGACACCACCCTTATGGCAGAAAGCAAACAACTAAAGAGCCTCTTGATGAAAAGTGAAAGAGGAGAGTGAAATACCTGGCTTAAAACTCAACATTCAGAAAACTAAGATCATGGCATCTGGTCCCATCACTTCATGGCAAACAGACGGGGAAACAATGGAAACAGTCAGAGACTTTATTTTGGGGTGGCTCCAAAATCACTGCAGATGGTGACTTCAGCCATGAAATTAAAAGATGCTTACTCCTTGGAAGAAAAGTTATGACCAACCTAGATAGCATATTAAAAAGCAGAGACATTACTTTACTAACAAAGGTCTGTTTATTCAAAGCTATGGTTTTTCCAGTAGTCATGTATGGATGTCAGAGTTGGACTATAAAGAAAGCTGAGCACCAAAGATTGATGCTTTTGAACTGTGGTGTTGGAGAAGACTCTTGAGAGTCCCTTGGACTGCAAGGAGATCCAACCAGTTCATCCTAAAGGAAATCAGTCCTGAATCTTCATTGGAAGGACTGATGCTGAAGCTGAAAAACTCCAATACTTTGGCCACCTGATGTGAGGAAGTGACTCATTTGAAAAGTCCGTGATGCTGGGAAATATTAAAGGCAGGAGGAGAAGGGGACGACAGAGGATGAGATCGTTGGATGGCATCACTGACTCAATGGACATGAGTTTGAGTAAACTCCGAGAGTTGGTGATGGACAAGGAGGCCTGGCGTGCTGCAGTCCGTGGGGTTGCAAAGAGTAGGACTTGACTGAGTGACTGAACTGAACCCTGTAAACTTGAGAGAAACTCTATTCTTAAGAATTTTAAATATATCAATATGGTTTATAACCACAGACATCCTGCAATGATTTAAAAATTGTCATTCCATCCCTAAGCATTTTTGTGCCCACATGACCTACATCACCCCTGCAAGACCCCTCCCCCACAGCAGACTTACAAGCCCTTGGGGGGTCTGGTCTATAAAAGAAGCAAGTATATATGCTGCTGCTGCTGCTGCTAAGTTGCTTCAGTCGTGTCCAACTCTGTGTGACCCCACAGACGGCAGCCCACCAGGCTCCCCCGTCCCCGGGATTCTCCAGGCAAGAACACTGGAGTGGGTTGCCATTTCCTTCTCCAATACATGAAAGTGAAAAGTGAAAGGGAGGTCGCTCAGTTGTGTCTGATTCTTAGCGATCCCCATGGACTGCAGCCTACCAGGCTCCTCCATCCATGGGATTTTCCAGGCAAGAGTACTGGAGTAGGGTGCCATTGCCTTCTCCCAAGGATATATGAGAGATGCCTAAATATCAATAGAGTCTACAGTTCAAAACCGAGCTTTCTCCATCTCAAGTCAGTAGTTCTAATCACAATAATTAGAAAAAGAACAATAATTCTGAAACTACAGAAGACTTCCTGCTATCGAGGAAAAAAAATTAAGAGTTTTTGTATCCAAACCATCTTCTTATCTTTAATAAAGTACTCATCACTCTCAGGACCGAATGTTTAATTTAAGAACTCCATAAATTAACTGGTATCTAGAGATGCAGCTAAGACAGTGATAAATTTTAAGACTTTTGCAAATGTTAACATAAAAATCTACTTTCAGAATCAGCAAACTATAATGCCCTCATTACCATACTTCACGATTATTATTTCCTATGATACAGCAAAATTTTGAGTCCCCCCTGTGACCCCTCTGATTCAAGTTAAGCTGGCATGGTATTCCATGGGTTCTAGATACATGTCTATATAGAAATTGGCTAGAATGCACCTGAATTATTTTTATGTCAACAGCTCTCCCCAACTACCCATTCAAACCTCACAAAATAAGGTTCTTACAAAACAACCAGAAATTACCCATGCTAGTGAAAGAAAGAAGCATCTAAGAAATAAGTTTTGATATCCCAAAAGAACATAAAAACCTCTTTAAGCAGGTAACAAACTTTTCTCTGACCTTCTCTGGGTCCTGATATTCAAGTCCTCTGATCTCCTTCAGTCTCACACTAAGAAAAGGAAGTTGTTCATCAATACACCCACAATCCCTCTTACTACGAGCTAACAATTTAAAACAGAGGCATCATGATGCAAATTAGAAGACAATCATAAGAAAGAAAGGTAATATGAGAACCAGGAGGGGCTCTTGAACCTACCTTCCTCCCAAACTCTATTTTTTTAATAAGCTACAGGAGGTTTTGAGACCGTGATTAGGCAGCAGTAGGATCTATTTTATTTAATCTACATAAAGTAGTCGACTAACTTCCTTTTACAATAATTTAATTTGGGGTTTAGACAGCCTATATACACACAGTGACTGCAGTTCAATGAATATATATATACTTTTATACCTTAACAATTATAGTCACTGATTACTCTTATATAGAATACGTATCAAACGCTTCCTTTGTACAGAGAACATGGAACTTCAGAAAGAATCAGAACACATTTCCTCTGATTACAAACTGGCAAAAAAGCAAGTTCTTCAAAGGCAAAAGGGACATTACGAGGCTTTGAGAAATCATAAAACATAATATAAAACATAAATAAACACGTTGGAAGAAATAAAGATGTATGCAATCTAACCTTTTCACCCCAAATCAGTTCCTCCTTTTTCTTGCCACTCCAACATTGATGAAATGTAGAGTAATCGAAATTTACTCTGGAGACACACCAAGGGACTCCCAAAGGCCATGGAGGGAATTTCAACTAAAATTGAAAAGCCATACAGAATTCCGCAAAGAAAAATATACCACAAATCAAAACCTTTGTGACAAAAAATTAGCATCCACAGGTTTAATAAGCTAATAAAATAACGTGCCAATTTTACTAGTACCACAAAACTAAGCTAAAAGATAAAGACCAAAGCAGCAGCTTCACTTCAGCAAAAGCTCCACCTAATCAACAAAGAGTAACATGCATCGGTGTGACTATCTTTTTTTTTCCCCCGCTGGTGGATTTTTTAAGATTTCATTTTTGGTAAAATTTTTCTCTTTCTAAATTAAATTATTTATTTCATTTGTTCACAGTACACTTCTAAAAGGCTCAGGCTTAGTACTGCCGAGCAGCTGTAACTGCATGAGAACAAGGTACTAGCCTAGCCCCACAGGGAAACATTTGCGGGAAAAGGTTAAAAAAAAAAAAAAAACCCACCAGGCACGCCTAATAACGGCATATCTGATCCCCATCTTTATTATCCTCTCCATCGCAACTCAAAACACTTCGGGTTTCCTTGGGAAACTCTTGGGATCCCTGGAGGCAAAAAAAACACCAAACACCTCATTTCTCTGTAACGAACTCCCAAGATTGTATTAACATACATAGTCGTGTTAAATGCACAACAGAAATCAAAATGAAAGGGAAATCTGTAAAACTGTTAGCTCAGATGTTTAAATAGTCATTGTAAAGAAGTCGTGTGTCTTCCAAACTGAAGTTCTTCAGAGCTCACAACTTAAACAGCCTGTATTCCTTTTCCCACTGGTCGACCTCTTCGGACCTAAACAGCACACTGAGGGGACACTAACTGGGCCGCCCGGTTAGGGGCAGCCGGCACCGGTTTTACTTCACTTTAGATACAGTTACTGAGCATTTCGGAGGGGGATGGCTTGGCTACTCGCACTTCAGCCAGTTACGTTAAGATTTAAGTCCTGCACGAACCTCAACGGTTCTTTGTTGCAAAATCCTCCCTACAGATCTTACATCTCCCCTCAAGTAGAGGGAGTGCTCAAGCAGTAGAAAAGGATCAAGACGGGACCGTCTGGTAAAAGACGGGAGGCTTCACAAGTCGTCCCAACCTGCAGCCCGCAACTGGCGTCGGGGCGGCACCCTCACCAGGATTCGGAACGCCTAGGAGACCCGCGCCTCGGCGGCGCCCCCGGCCCAGGGACCCGGCGAGGACGCGAGCCTCGGGGCGCCCCCACCCCGCCCTCGCGACCACCTGTCAGAGCGAGAGGCTCCTCCCTACCCAGGAGCCTCCAAGCCCCCAGCTGGCGGCGACCCCAGCGCAGGCACCGCTCCCTCGGGGCTCCGGAGGCCCGGGCACCGCACCCTCCGCGCTCCTGTCAGGCAGGGTCCCGGGTCGCGACCCTAACGACCGACCGACCAACCACGCCCGCCCCGCCGCTGGGGCTGAGTTCCGGGCGGAGTCAGCCGGCCCGTCGAGAACACCCGGCTCTCTACCCGCGCCGCTCCTCCTTAACCGCTCTGCTCCGCCCTGTCACCGCCGTCCGAGCCGACGACCAGCTACTTACCGCCTGACAGTCGCACCGAGGAACCCCCACCGCCTTGTTCAACGCCGCTGCCTTCGCCGTCGCCCCCGCCGTCTTCGTCACCGCCGCCGCCATGTTTGTTGTGTCTCCGGTTCCCTTCCCGCCCCACTGCCGTGCCCAACTCTCGCGTGAGCAGAGCGAAAAAGCGAAGAGAGGCTATTGTCCGTCTCGGCGTGCCGTCGGGACAGGGGGCGGGGTGAGTGGGCGGGGCTCTGGCGCTACCTGCCTTCAGGTGCTGGGTGCGGCCCAAGATCCCCCACGCACGTCTTCGCGGGATCTGTAGCATCAGTTTGCTAGCGCTGATGGAGCGAGCTACTGTTCGGCTGCTGCGCGGCGGCGCGCTGGTGAGTTTGCTTGAGGCTGGCGTCTTGGGGGGGGTCCCAGATGACCTTGGCAGCGGCAAAAGGCGTCTTTTCCAACAGGACTGGGGTGGTGTATGCCCGGTCCCTGTCCTGGACCAGCGGTTCCCTCCCTCCGCCAGGTCTGTCCCAAGACCCGTTACCACGGGCGGGCCACGACCCCGACCTGTTTCCAGGCCTCTGGTCCAACAGGCCTCAGTTTCCCTAAGGAAGGCTGGGAGTAGCAGCTGGTGAGAAATAGGCGAGGGGCTGGTCTAGAAGCTTCTTTGGAGGAGCAGTCAACCTTGCGTGCAGTCGGAGAGACAACAGCTGGAAGGAAGCTTTTGCAGGTCATTGGGTCCTGAGAATCTTTGGAGGCATTTTGCAGAGATGTCACTTATCTGATGCCGGCTTTTCCCAATGCTTACATTTTCACCGCCTACCCTTCCCTCCTAAAAAGATTGTTGAGATGTGAGCAGCCTCATTCTGCGCAGTGTTCACGCCTGTCCTCTTTAACGCGGCCCTGCTCCAGAGTTAGAAAGGGACCTCGGAGTTTGGTGGGCCTTACCAGCCAGAAGGAGAATTTCCTCTGCCCTTTAACCCTGCTGGGACGCGAGCATCTTGCACGGGTAGGCTCACCGTGGCTTCGTGGCACAGGAGAACCCTTTCCTATCCCTCTCCCTAGAAAGGGAACTGAAACCTACCTCTCAGGAGTTGTACCGAACTCCGCTTTCCAGACCTCCAAAAACTGTAGACTCTTGCGTCGGATTCTCATCACGTTGAACCTTCAGCCCTTAAGACGCGCTTTCCAAAACTATCCCAATGCACTCCCGTTTGTTGGGGCACTTTATGGGAACTTTCCCACTGCTGGCTGTTTGCTTTTTATACTTATTTGCTTTTGTCTTTGGTGAGTTATAGGCCCTTGCTGTTTCAGTCTGATACCCAGAGGCAAGGCTTTTTGTTTCATTAGAGATTATTAATGTTTGGCTCTTTTACAGGCTTGAGGTATTAAGGAAATTAGTAAAATCACATTAGTGTGTTGTCACAAAGAATTATGTTTTTATGGTTATTGTTTGCTGCTGCTGCTAGGTCGCTTCGGTCGTGTCCGACTCTGTGCGACCCCATAGACGGAAGCCCACCAGGCTCCCCCGTCCCTGGGATTCTCCAGGCAAGAACACTGGAGTGGGGTGCCATTTCCTTCTCCAATGCATGAAAGTGAAAAGTGAAAGTGAAGTCGCTTAGTCTTGTCCGACTCTTAGCAACCCCACGGACTGCAGCCCATCAGGCTGTTCCATCCATGGGATTTCCCAGGCAAGAGTACTGGGGTGGGGGGCCACTGCCTTCTCCGCCATTATATAACCATTGTGTAATACTTTAGCACAGAAAGGTCACTGTATTTCACAATTTGAGCCTCTTTCATGTTCTAGAGCCAACATTTATTGACCACACACTACGTGGCAGCCATGTGCTTGGTGCTTTACCTGTATCATCTCATTTAATTCTCACAACCATTCTAAAAATTAGTTTATAATCTTTCAGAAGCAGAGGCTCACGCTAAAAAAGGTTAAGTGACTTGACTTGCTCAAAGTCAATTAACTAGAAAATGGTAGAGCTGGTATTCTAACTGGTGTGTGTCTTGCCACTCACACTGTTCACTGAACCCAGGGTAGATAAGGCAAGACCAGGGAAGCTGGAAGAAGACTGAAGGAGCTGTGGGGACTGTAGACATCTTTATTCTCTGGTCAGCGGCGGCAGCAGCAAGGAGTCTTCGAAGACTACTTACTGATGTACTAAGACAGACAGAGTGGCCCATGGCCAAGTGGACGCCCAGGCCCAGTGCTACCAAGGGCAGAATGTGGTTGTTGACAGAACATAAGGTGTGAGACCCTGAGAGAGTGGCAGGAGAGCCTGACTGACTCCATGTTGTCGGTTAATTTCTCCACAGCTGTTTCTAAACTTCACCTTCCTGCACCAGTGCCTCCCCTTCCTCAGAGATATCAAAAGCCTATTGTTTGGATTTGTTGGTTTTATTGTGGCCTTTGGAGCTCTTTGGGCTTCCCTTGTGGCTCAGCTGGTAAAGAATCTGCCTGCAGTGCGGGAGTCCTGGGTTCAATTCCTGGCTTTGAAAGATAACCTGGAGAAGAGATCGGCTACCCACTCCAGTATTCTTAATAATTAATAATAAGTAACATTCAGGGGAGGAGTAGGTGATGGCACCCCACTCCAGTACTCTTGCCTGGAAAATTCCATGGACTGAGGAGCCTGGTGGGCTTCAGTCCATGGGGTCGCAAAGAGTCGGAGACGACTGAGCGACTTCACTTCACCTCACCTTTCTCTCTGGTGCCCCGAGGGCTAACCCTAAAGATCTCTGGCAGCCATAAGATTCTTTCTCCTTTCTCTTATAATCGTTGAGTACTAACCCTATCTTAGACTCGCATTGAGATGGAGAAATTACATATTTTCTAAATGGAGTGGCTTAGTGATGGGCAAAGATTGGGATGTTTGGAGGAAAAGTAATTTAGGGGGAACAGAGGGAAAATAATTCTCTGTTAGACTTTCAATTTTAAAAGATGTCAGTGAAACGTATCTCTGGAGAGTTTGGGAAGCTGGGCAGGATGAGGATCTGGAAATCAGAAAAATAAGAACTAAAGAAGCAGGTATTAGCTGAAGTCACAGATGATCATGGGACATCTGAGGGACTGAAAGCTCCAGAAAGCACAAGTTTGTGCCTCTTGGGGTACATTATAGTCCATTCTGGGTGAATGTTGCAGAAAGGCAAAGCAAAAGAAGAATAAATGTAGGATATCCGAGGAGCATTTGTGGCAAACGTGCTTTATTCAGAACTGGAGCAAAAGAAAGTTAAGTCACTCAGTTGTGTCCGACTCTTTGCGACCCCGTGGACTGTAGCCCACCAGGCTCCTCTATCCATGGGATTCTCCAGGCAAGAATACTGGAGTGGGTTGCCATTCCTTCTCCAGGGGATTTTCCTGATCCAGGGATCAAACCCAGGTCTCCCATGTTGCAGGCAGATGCTTTAACCTCTGAGCCAGCAAAAAAGGAGAGGGCTATTTCAAGTCCTTTCATAAGAGCAGAAGTACAAGCAGAGATTGTGCCACATAAAACAACCTAAGGAAAGCAAAGGCAAATGTTTTTTGAGAAGTTCCAAGTATAGCCCCCTAACCCAGGGCAAATTTATAATGCTGGATTGAAAACTGAGGGAGGGTATGAACTTGGTTCATTGAACTGTGAAGAACTGCCTGAGGCGCTAGGTGTGTCGTCATTCGGTTTGGCAACCACCTCGCCCCCTTTGGCGCTGGGCTGTGCCATGCCTGTTCTGGAATTTAGGTGTGCTAACTTTGATCTTTGTTTTATCTGCTATCAGCCTGGCTTCTCTGAAGAGGAGAAAGGGTCAAAGAAATTCCCAGCTCCCAGAAGGTATTGGACCCAAGTTAACTGCACAGTTAAAAAACCAGATTCATTAATAATTCCTTCTTTTAAGATTCCTTTGGAAGTAAAGGGAAGTTAGTCTCTGCCTTCATTTTTGTGCACTGGTAGTTTAGGAAGGAGAAGGTGCTGACTTGCAAAGGTTACACAGAAGGCAAACAGTCTCCTTTATGCTGGTTCCGGGCACTGTGCTCTGTCTTGGTTGATTTAGCCCACTCCTGAGGCAGTCTGCTGGAGAAGGCAGTGGCACCCCACTCCAGTACTCTTGCCTGGAAAATCCCGTGGGCGGAGGAGCCTGGTAAGTTGCAATCCATGGGGTTGCTAAGAGTCAGACACGACTGAGCGACTTCACTTTCACTTTCCACTTTCATGCATTGGAGAAGGAAATGGCAACCCACTCCAGTGTTCTTGCCTGGAGAATCCCAGGGATGGGGAAGCCTGGTGGGCTGCCGTCTATGGGGTCGCACAGAGTGGGACACGACTGAAGTGACTTAGCAGCAGTAGCAGAGGCAGTCTGCTATTCTAGAAAGTGGTGGCATTGTTAGAACTACTAGTGACTGGAATGAAGAGATAGAGACTAATGGAAGGGAGCGATTACATGTTCAGTAGTTATGGGGAACACCTTAGAAGAGAAGCTACTGTTTGGAGAGAAAGCATGCAGGGATTCAAGAGATTCTGTTGCTAAAGTTTTGGCTTGAGCATATTAAAACAGAGAAAGGATCAGCTTTAAAACCTACAGTGAGGTATTCAGTACTTATGTCAGATCTTAAAATGGATATCCTGTGTTTAGTCAGAATTGAGTGGGAACCATATCTTTCAAATCTAAATTCTGTGTTAACTGACCTATCAACCTATAGAACTGTTTATATGCCATATTATGCCTTTATCTTCTCATGGAGCATAAAAACATCAGAAAATCACAGTTCTCGTCTTAATTAACCTAAAGCAGTAACAAGAAATGAGCATAATTAAGCACATGCATGTGTGCTGAGTCACTTCTGTCATGTCTGACTGTGTGACCCCATGAAATATATAGCCCTCCAGCACCTGAAGCTTTAAAAATAATCAATGGGCGAAACCTTACTGTACTGACTTCTCATGATGTGAGTGGAATCTTAAATTGTAAGGTTAATATTTGGATGACAGACAGTAGGCTTCTTAAATCTGGAGAAGGAAATGGCAATCCACTCCAGTATTCTTGCCTGGAGAATCCTATGGACTGAGAAGCCTAGTAGGTTACAGTCCACAGGGTCACAAAGAGTCAGACATGACTGAGCGACTTCACCTCCACCTCACCAGGCTCCTCTGTCCATGGGGTTATCCAGGCAAGAATACTGGAGTGGATTACTGTGCCCTCCTCCAGGTATCTTCCTGACCTAGGGATCGAAGTTTCATCTCCTACATTGCAAGCGGATTCTTCATCCCTGAGCCACCTGAGAAGCCCATAATTAAGCAAATAATTAAGCCAACATTCATGATCAAAGAATGCTGATTTCTTTGAATAGCATTACCTGGCGTGCTGTGATTCATGGGGTCACAAAGAGTCAGACACCACTGAGCGACTGAAAGAACTGAATCAAATATTAGCATAATTTCTAATATTCCAGTTAGAGGTTAGTGAAATAAAATATAGTTTTCCCCCCATCTATGTTCATGGGCTTTGTTGTTCTGCCTGTAGGAGCCTGCAGACCCCAGATTTGATCATTAGTACTTCTGAGTGCAGCAGAACTCTGGGCGGTTGAGTAGGAAACAGATCAGACTCAAGCTTCGAAAAGTATTTGGCAAGGCATAAATAACCATTATTCCATTCAGCTAGCAATTGCTGCTCTATACAAAAAAATGTGATGATGTGGTGCAATGGGTTATAACCGTGGAAAATCATTTTGATGGAGTGGACACCAAGTTGCAGAGGCTGAGGTCAACACTGAAGGGCAGGGGGCAGTTGAAAATCATCGTGGAAACCTTGGGCTGAGCTGTTAAAGGCAAGGCAAGGAGACATCTCCTTTATTAAGAACTGCTGTATTAAAAGGAAATCTTTTTTTTTTTTTTTCTGCCCAAAAGGAGAGGTGTTATCTTTCAGTGCTTTGGTTTATAATAGATTCCATTCACTTAGCATATACAGCCACTATTTTATGATGAATATCTTCAGTAATCTTCTATATTTGTACACCACTTCTTAAGAGTACGTTTGCCCCTGTTATCTTGTGTCTAAAGTAACTGCTATGGGTTGGACAGTCATATACTTTATCAGTAGCAATATTGAGACTAAGGGGGTCACAATTGTGTCAGCGGGGAAAACTGGATGCAATAAGACCCCCTGGCATCTTAAGTTTCTCAGTGCTGGGTTTTCTGCTGAAGAGCAGCTTTGGTAGAAAGGTGATGTACAGCGAGTTCTGTAGTGGGTTTAGTGAAGCAAATCTCCCCTAGAAATAAGAAATGTGGACAGTGTATTACAGCTTTTGACATGTAATAGGCAAGATTCCAGAGAAGGCAATGGCAGCCCACTCCAGTACTTTTGGGAAAATCCCATGGATGGAGGAGCCTGGTGGGCTGCAGTCCATGGGCTCGCTAGAATCTGGCATGACTGAGGACTTCACTTTCACTTTTCACTTTCATGCATTGGAGAAGGAAATGGCAACCCACTCCAGTGTTCTTGCCTTGAGAATCCCAGGGATGGGGGAGCCTGGTGGGCTGCCATCTATGGGGTCGCACAGAGTCGGACACGACTAAAGTGACTTAGCAGGCAAGATTCCAGAGCATTTTGTGGATAACGTAGCTTGGCCCATTCTTTCATTCATTCGAATATAGATTGAGGGCCCCATCCGGCCACTGGCCAGAAGGGCACGCACACTCACCTCCAGCTCCCCTTCTCCCACTCTTCTTCCCTCCTTGTGCCTGCTGCTGCTGATCACTCTGTCTCCTTCTGCTGCTTTGCAACACTACCCTGCCCCACCTCCCAGAGGTCGGGCGGGGGGCCACTTCATATTTGCATTTCTTACTTCACCCCTTCTTGTCCTGTGTTTTCATTCTTGTCGTCTGTTTCAACAGTTAGAAAGTGGTGTCTTCCCCCTGCCTTTTATCTAGTCGCAAGTTTTCATGTTTCAGCTCTGTCTTTTAATGAGAAAAAAAAAAAGGTCCATGCAACTTTGCCCTGAATTATCTGTCTCCTGATTCTCAAAACAGAATCAGCTAGAAAAATTGAGATGGACACCTTTTTTTTCCCTGACTGGCCAGTATTTTTTTTCCCCAGGAGAACCCAGAGCAGACCGCATGTACTGTCAGGCACAGAACTGCAAAGACTAACCCATATGTAGGCGAGATTAACAATGATGTCAGACATGGTGACTCTGTTTCTTTTTTCCTCTTTTTATCAATAAGTTTTTCAGTGAGCATTCAAAGCTATTAAGAAAATATATTGCAATATATTACTACATATGCTTTTTTTCTTCAGGCCAGCCTTTATTGGGACTCCTGCTGCAGGGTAGGGGTGTATGAGAACAAACCAACAGGTCCCCTTGCTTGCTCTGCACCCCAAGGAAGGCTGAGCTTATTCCTTATATGGGAAAGGGTAGGGATGTGTCCAGGGGTCAGGTAGGAGGGTGGCTTGCTTAGTGTCTGCCCACCCCTTAGGTGGTGGTGTGTGCTGCAGCATGCTTTTGCTCCAGGCCCTTCAGACATGGCAGTTGGGTTTTTTTGGTCTCTTTGTATCTTTTGCCCAGAATCTGCCCTAACGTCTCATGCAGGCAGTTATTTTTCATCCCATATAGTTTCTTTGTATTTTATTGCTGGAGGAGAGGTTGTTCAGGTGTAAGCTTTGCAGCAGTGCGGCAAAGGGTCCCAGGCCCCAGACCTGTCTTTCCCCACTGAGAGACTCTCCATCATTGTTCTTAAGATGCTGAAGGTCTTTTCTTCTGAAACTTTCTCCTACTAGACAGGGACCGTAGACCCGAGAGGTATAGAAGTCCCTCGCTAACTGTTCCAAGGACCTGTAGGGACCTGGGCCACTCTCCACTGGAATGGACTGAGTTCCTTGAGCCACCATGAGCCTTACATCAAGCTGTTGGAGCCAAAAGGACACAAACTTAACCAAAAGGTTAAACAAGCAAGAGATGTAAAGGAGAGCAATAGCCATTGAAGGATCTAGAAAGAGAAGGAACGTGGTTAACTTTGGTCTTCCTTAATGTTGATAAGGGAGGCAATCTATCACCTGAGCTTGTTCAGTTGAAGCCTCTCTGCCTGGGCTTGTGCAATTCAGTTCAGTTCAGTTGCTCAGTCATGTCTGACTCTTTGCGACCCCATGGACTGCCAGGCCTCCCTGTCCATCACCAATTCCTGGAGCTTACTCAAACTCCTGTCCATCAAGTTGGTGATGCCATCCAAGCATCTCATCCCCTGTCGTCCCCTTCTCCTCTCACAGTCCATCTTTCCCAGCATCAGGGTCTTTTCCAATGACTCCGTTCTCTGCATCAGGTGGCCAAAATATTGGAGTTTCAGCTTCAGCATCATTCCTTCCAATGAATATTCAGGACTGATTTCCTTTAGGATGGACTGGCTTGATCTCCCCCAGCTTTTTTTGTGTGGTTTTTTTTTTTTTTTGGTGAAAGTGCTACTCCTTCCTCTGTATTTTTAATGGAGCTGTCTGTGCCTTGTGGGCATAGTCAGATTGCCTAATTTGCTTTTTTCTTTTTTTTTTTTTCACTTAAGACAAGTTTACTCCGCTAGTCACTTTGGGCCGCTCTGGGCCTTCGTTGCGGCTTGGACTTTTCTCTGGAGGTGGCAGGTGGGGCTGCTCTTGCTGTGGAGTGCGGGGTCTCAGGCTGCAGCAGCTGCGGCCCCCAGGCTCCAGAGCACAGGCTCAGCAGCTGCGGAGCACAGGCGTGCCGCCCCGCGGCACGTGGGATCTTCCGGACCAGGGGTCACACCACGTCTCCTGCGCGGCAGGCAAAGCCACCAGGGAAGCCCACGTCTCCTAAAGGCTCAGGCGGCAACAAGGAGACAGGAAAAGAAAACAGAAATTAAGAGCAGAAGGAACAAAAAGACGAGAAACAGGCTTAGCCCTAACGTGTCAATAATCAGATTAAATCTAAACCATCTAGTACACCGATTAAAAGACAGAGACAGACCACGTGGGAAAAATAGCCCAGCTGTGTGCCGCCCACTCCCTCCATCGCTAAGGACACTCACAGACTCGAATGACACAGCTGGGCTGGAAGACAGGGGACGCAGAAGGCGACGCTGCCCAGTGCCAGCGAGGGCCTGCTTTTTTCTTTTTTTCCTCACCTTTACATTTCCTTTTTAATTTTGCAAAGCTTGACTTTGTTTCTTGCCTGTTCCATGAATTCTGTCTTGTCCTGACAGTGCCCTCAGCTTCTCAGAACTGGTGAACTCTGTCCCAATGTGCTCTCAGGCATTTGGCAGATCTTGAGTATATTCTGTTAATTTTTGTTGGCTGAAAGGAAAACACTAATTCTTTTTTAACAGCTTCACTGAGGTTTAATTTGCATAGCAATATAATTCATGCTGTGTAATTATAGTGTGGTTGAATGGCATCTTTATATAATTTCTTCATGTATGCAATTTACACTTATCCATTTATTTAACTTCCTATCTTTTAATACCACTACACCTGACGTCCGATTCCCTGCATCCCAAGCCCGGTTGTCTGTGCTCCTTCTCATCCTCTCATCTGCCTAGCATTTTCTGGGTTCTTCCCAGGTAGAGGTGATACTAGATATCCTATGTACTCTTTTTTTTTTTTTTCACTTTTTTTTTAATTGGAGGGTAATTACTTTATAATATGTTGTTGGCCTCTGCCATACATCAACATGAATTAGCCACAGGTATACATATGCCCCCTCCCTCCTGAACCCCTTTCCCACCTCCCACCCCATCCCACCCCTCTAGGTTGTCACAGAGCACTGGGTTGAGCTCCCTGTGTCACACGGCAAATTCCCACTTGCTATTTATTTTACTTATGGTAATCTATCTGTTTCCATGCTATTCTCTCAATTCGTCCCACCCTCTTAACACATGCATATGGAATACTGAAAGATGTACTGATGAACCTGGTGGCTCAGATGGTAAAGCATCTGCCTGCAATGCGGGAGACCCAGGTTTGATCCCTGGGTCAGGAAGATCCCCGGAGGAAATGGCAACCCACTCCAGTACTCTTGCCTGGAAAATCCCATGGACGGAGGAGCCTGGTAGGCTACAGTCCACAGGGTCACAAAGAGTCAGACATGACTGACTTCCCTTCACTTTCACTTCACTGATGAACCTACTTGCAGGATAGCAATGGAGATGCAGACATAGAGAACAGACTTATAACAAGCATTTGAGATCAGATGGCGTCTCTCTCTCTTTTCTTTTCATTGAAATCGGATGGTCTCTCTCTGTTTCTGGTCAGCAACAAATCCATTGTTGACCAGAAGTTGAAGAACTTGGGACCCTGTGACGGGGGACACACTAATGGCAGGAGGAGCTAGCCTTGCAGTTGCGCTGAGTTACAGCCCTAACTGCTTCTCTTAGACCACCGCTGCTGTGTTCTTAGGGCTCAGAGCAGAGTTAGTCATTACCATTTGTTGAACTCCTACTATACAGTGGGTCCCATATTAAACCCTTGATGTGGATTGCTTCCACAGGGTTATTATCCTTTTTTTCCAAAGGTTATTTCCTTATTTTACGAGGAAGGAAACGAAGACAGAGATTTTAACAGAGAGGTTAAGAACCACCTGCTCAAGATCCACCTGCAATGCAGGAGACCCCAGTTCGATTCCTGGGTCAGAAAGATCTGCTGGAGAAGGGATGGGCTGCCCAACGCATATCCTTAGGCTTCCCTGTGGCTCAGCTGGTAAAGAATCTGCCTGGAAGTCAGGAGACCTGAATTCAGTCCCTGGGTTAGGAAGATCCCCTGGAGAAGGGAAAGGCAACCCACTCCAGTATTCTGTCCTGGAGAATTCCACGGACTGTATAGTCCATGGGGTCACAAAGAGTTGGACACGACTGAGCGACTTTCACTTTTCACTTCGCAATCACGTAGTAAGCAGCCGGACTGGCACTAGTTCTTCCAGACTCCGGAGCCCGTTTTCTTAAGCTGTATCTTCTGGGACTAATTAGTGAGAAGCCGAAGAAAAAAAAACACTGGCCGCAGAAACCCAAAAAGCAGAGCTCCTTGCAGCCAGGCCGGGCAGCGGGGACGCTCGGCTCCCTCAGCTGTGCCCGGCCCTCGCACAGCCCTGCCCCACGAGACGCTTCTCTTTGCTGTAGTCAGTGCTGTTAGAGTCCGGTTTTCCTAGCCAAGAAGTTACAGAAACGTGTCATTTGAAGAATGAGTTTGACCTAGAACGTTCTGTTTCCTTGAAGGTAAGTGATTATGTGGGGAGACGTGTTCCTTTAGAGCAGCTCCTTCCCAGGTAGCCCAGCTTGGGTTTTTGGTCACAGGATGGTGCATCTTAACGCGCCAGGCCAATCTCTCTTACTTTGCTGGAAGAGTTACGAGGGTGGGTTTGGAAATGTTAACTCCCAAAGCAGCTGACGCTCCCTCCTCTCGACGTGCGTGTCTGCCTCGCCCCCATGCGTGTCTCCCCTGCTCCACAGCGACTGTCCCCGCAGCTACGAAGAAATGTCCCAAGCTGCCTGTCTTCCTGGAAAACTCCTCCTCGTGCCCTAGATTCTTGTCACTCAGAAGCTCAGCTCAAAGGACAAGCAATGGACTACCTCTTGCCCCTCTGCAAACATTTACGGATGAGGAGATGATGATAAAGAGCACAGGTGATTGAACCCGGGGTCCCCAGAGTTCTCCCCGGGTCACGACGCGGCCTTTGGTATGAGATCACACGGCCTGTGACAGGACTGGGGGAGGTGTTCTCCTAAGTTTGTGAATGGAATTTTTGTCATTAATTTCAAGTCTTCCTTTTTTCTTTTTTTTTTTAATTAATGCATGCCAGATTTATAAAATAAAGACTTATTAGTATTTTTTTTCCACACAGTTAAAAAATTTGCCCAGGAACAAATTGCTCCTTTTGTTTCAAAAATGGATGAAGATTCAAAAATGGAAAAATCCATAATACAAGGATTATTTCAACAAGGGGTATATAATTAATGATTATTCTAATTTCAAACTTTCATAAATACCTTCCAGTGTTAAAATGTACGTACACTTTTAAATTTAGGAATGGTAATGATGGCATAATTTCCTAGTCAGAATTATGTGACTTCTCTTTCAGACTGAAAGCCTAGTTAAAAAAATTTTTTTAATCAAATTAACTTTTAAAATTAGAAATACCAGTGCTTTGTAAGTAAAAGGTTAGAAGCAACGGTGATTTTTTCAGACCAGTGGTATTCAACTGGGGGCTATTTTTGTTCCCCAGAGGACATTTGGCAATGTCTGAAGACGTGGTAGTCACAACTAGGTGGGCGACTGATGTCTGATAAGATACAGGCCAGACAGCACAGAGTGCACAGGATGGCCTGCTGAGACACGGAACTATCCAGCTCAGTAACGCCAAGATTACGAAACCTTGCTTTAGGAAAACTTCACACCAGAGCGTCTACCTGAATCTCTGTGTATGTAGGAAACCTAAAAGCAAGAGGTTCGTATCTGAAATCCATCAGATTTAACCCAGGCAACCAATTTCCAACTTTTTAATTGTGCTTTAATAGAAACACAGTATATATAATAGATAAAAATAGAAATGTTCTGTGAGTATAGGGAGAAGTTATATCATGGGAAACCCACGGAGAACATTTCAAAATCGCCAGACTCTTCATCTCTTCCTTCTGTATAGGTGGGAAGTTTTTGTTTTTTTTTTTTTTTTTCCAATACTAAGGCTATCCCTGGTAGCTCAGCTGGTAAAGAATCTGCCTGCAGTGTGGGAGGCCTGGGTTCGATCCCTGGGTCGGGAAGATTCCCTGGAGGAAGGCATGGCAACCCACTCCAGATTTCTCGCCTGCAGAATCCCCGTAGAGCCTGCTCGGCTATAGTCCATGGGGTCACCAAGAGTGGGACATGACTGAGCAACTAAGCAGACACATGCAAGGCTACCCCAGGTGGCGCTAGTGGTAAAGAACCTGCCCGCCAATGCAGGAGGTGTAAGAGACGCAGGCTCTATCCCTGGGTCGGGAAGATCCCCGGAGAGGGCATGGCCCCCCACTCCAGTATCCTTGCCTGGAGAATCCCACGGACACAGGAGCCTGGTGGGCTACTGTCCATGGGGTCGCACAGAGTCGGACACTTATCAACTTAGCACACAAGGCTATCCCAGAACTTATAGTCCCTATTAGTTCAGAGCCATTGGCTTAAATCTTAACCAGTTATCCTGTTTGAAAATTAGCATTTTCCAGTAATTGTTCTATTTCTTACTGTTCAAATAATACTAGCTTTAAAAAAAAAAAATACCGTACAATAGTAGTTTTTCAACTTTCTTTTAGCAGTGAAACTGTTGGGAAAATAGAATCTTATGTGAAGTCACAGTGGTTCAGAAAACATCCATTTTTCAGCCAGGTCCATGTACAGAACCTCAAGACTTCCCTGAGAGGTCTTGGGGTCCCACAGTTTGAGCCTCAGTCTCGCGAGGGGGTGGCTTTTGCAGGCAGGGTCATTTGCAGCGACAGGTTGCCTGCCACATCACGGTCACTCCTGCCTGCTTGTCACACACCCCCTGGGGGGTCTGCTTCATTTCACATCTTGCATCAGCTATTCCCGGCCTCACGTGACTCCTAATTTCTGACCTCTACAGAGGTCACTGCCAAGATAACTGACAAATATGTCCATCAGTGACCTTTTTAGAGAAGCAGTGTCTCTGACAGCTGTTAAAGATACGATAGTCCGATATTCTCATGCCTCCATCAGCCTTCAGGCACCTCCCAGTCCTGAATTCTTCCTCGTAGAACATCTTTGCTGGTTTGCTCAGACTTTCCATCTTCCCCCTTGTGGTTCTCACTTCCTATCAGCTAAGTTTCCCATCAGCTAAAAACATAACAGCCATACCCTTGCTGCAGCGCGTGCAACTCCCTACTCCCTAGAGGACAGAGAGAAGTATTCCTCTTTGCCTGGTCACAACTTTGTGTCTTCCCCACCCCACCCCCAACTGAAGTGAGTGAAGTGAAAGTCACTCAGTCATGTCCGACTCTTTGCGACCCCATGGACTATAAAGTCCATGGAATTCTCAAGGCCAGAATCCTGGAGTGGGTGGCCTTTCCCTTCTCCAGGGGATCTTCCCAACCCACAGATCGAACCCAGGTCTCCTGCACTGCAGACGGATTCTTTACCAGCTGAGCCACAAGGGAAGGCCAATGATGTATTAAGTAAGTATGCTATTTACCCTGTTAAATTTTAAAAAAGTAGAATTAACCCACTGAAATAATGTTCTAATGTCACAGTACATTGGGAATTGCTGAGGCAAGCCACAAATATCAGGAAGCAAACTAAAGATAGGTGGGCATGAAAGAATTCTAATGGCCGTAAGGCAACCAAGTATAAGTAAGTCAATGCAGATGCTGAATATAAAAGTTAATATTTGGGAACTCGGGGGTTTTCGTGCTGTTGTTTAGTCGCGAGGTCATGTCTGACTCTTATGACCCCTTGGGCCATAGTCCACCAGGCTCCTCTGTCCATGGGATTTCCCAGGCAGGCCTGGAGTGGGTTGCCATTTCCTTCTCCTCTTCCCCTTATTAAAAGGCAGAAGATTTATTCTATGTGAAGAGAAATCATTATATACACAGTTTTGGGTCTTGAATTACATATGCACACATTCTCTTTCTGAAAGAGGACACTTAAAAAACGGAATATTGTGGGTGTTTCATGTTCCAGACTGAGGACTGGTTATTGAACAGTCAGGCAGTTACTGAAAAGCCTTGATCAGTTTTGACCATGATTACCAGGCAGCTGGGGACTTGTCTTGTGTGGTTCTAGGAAACACTACCACATGTGGTCTGCTAACCATCTGGAGTTGCTGAAATGGCCCCAAAACGAATGGCCATTCAGTTATTTATTCAGTTATTATCTCAGTTTAAAGGGTCAAGGTGGAAGGGACTGACTCAAAGAGATTCTGCTCAATGAGACTAGAGATATTCACTGCTTTCTCCAGTTTTCTTATTACATATTTTATTACTATTCCATTTCAGTATCCTTTAAAGCATTTTACCTCTTTTTTTTTTGTTTTTTAGATCCCAAAAGCAAATAATTGATAGTTATAACATGTCATTTTATCCTTTGAAAATATATATTTCTGTTATAGATTTATTTTTGTTACTTAGAGGGATAGAGCCATACCAAATAAAAATAAGATATATATACAGAATTTAAAAATTAAGAACTTATATAGTTACAAATTATTTTTTAACTCATTCTTGCAAGAAATAGTCCCATATAAAAAATAGCTTTCTTAATATATGTTTCCTTCTTTTTCCTTTAGTTGATGGGTATTGAAATTGACACAAAATATGGAGGAACGGGAGCTTCATTTTTTTCCTCTGTCCTAGTGATAGAGGAGTTAGCCAAAGTTGATGCTTCTGTGGCTCTGGTATGTGACATTCAGAACACATTAATTAACAGGATGATTGGAAAATATGGAACAGAAGAACAGAAGGCTACCTATTTGCCCAAGCTAGCTACAGAAAAGGTGAGTTGACATGAGTGGTAGAAATGGATCTGATCTCGTCTAAATGTAGGATGTTTTCAGGAGAAAAGTAGCTATAGTGTTGGATTTTTTGTTTAAAACAACAACACAGCACCATTAATTACTCAGCTCAGTTCAGTCGCTCAGTCATGTCCAACTCTTTGTGACCCATGAACCCCAGCACGCCAGGCCTCCCTGTTCATCACCAACTCCCAGAGTCCACCCAAACCTATGTCCATTGAGTTAGTGATGCCATCCAACCATCTCATCCTCTGTCGTCCCCTTTTCCTCCTGCCCTCAATCTTTCCCAGCATCAGGGTCTCTTCAAATGAGTCAGCTCTTCACATCAGGCGGCCAAAGTATTGGAGATTCAGCTTCAACATCAGTCCTTCCAATAAACACCCAGGACTGATCTCCTTTAGGATGGACTGGTTGGATCTCCTTGCAGTCCAAGGGACTCTCAAGAGTCTTGTCCAACACCACACTTCAAAAACATCCATTCTTCGACACTCAACTTTCTTCGACACTCAACTTTCTTCACAGTCCAACTCTCACATCCATACATGACCACTGGAAAAACCATAGCCTTGACTAGACAGACCTTTGTTGACAAAGTGATGTCTCTGCTTTGTAATATGCTGTCTAGGTTGGTCATAACATTCCTTCCAAGGAGTAAGCGTCTTTTAATTTCATGGCTGTAATCACCATCTGCAGTGATTTTGGAGCCCAGAAAAATAAAGTCAGCCACTGTTTCCCCATCTATTTGCCATGAAGTGATTATTACTCAAGCAATGTTCAATAAATTAATGCTACCCTGGTGGCTCAGACAGTAAAGAATGTACCTGCACTGCGGGAGACCTGAGTTGGATCCCTGGCTCAGAAAGATCCCCTGGAGAAGGATATGACACCCCACTCCAGTTTTCTTGCCGGGAGAATTCCATGGGTAGAGGAGGGTGGTGGGCTACAGTCATGGGATTGCAGAGAGTTGGACATGACTGAGTGGCTAATACACACTAGAAAAATACACTCGGAAATTTAGAGAATTAACCATTGCAGTTAACTCATTTCTGTTTTAGGCCCAGTTATATCTATTATTTTGATTGGTGGTTTCTTTTACATTGCAATTATGAAAACTAGTTTAATGAAACATGACTTTGAATATGTGCTTAGATCTCTAAGTCTGACCTAGACAATAGTGGAATATATTTTGGGAAATAGTGCTGTCAGAATGCCGTTACTATTTCGATACGTACAGGCTTTTGGTAGTAGCTAAAAGTTTTTGATTTTCAAATGTGGATTTTGCTGTAAGTGGGTATTTGTTATGCAGAATATAAATACTAGTCTTAATTTGGAATTTTTTCCTCGCATGTGTAGGCATCAAGTATCTGCATTTCAGAGGCTGGAGCAGGTAGTGATTCATTTGCTATGAAGACCAGAGCTGATAAAAAGGGAGATTATTACATCATCAATGGGTCAAAGATGTGGATTAGCAGCGCTGAGATTGCTGGGCTGTTCCTGGTGATGGCAAATGCAGACTTTTCTGCTGTGAGTTTGAAGACAAACGTGCTCACTGTTGCCCCCCTCATCTTTTCTCTTTGTTTCTTTTCCTTACTTGCATTTTCTTCTTCGGACTTAGTCTTAAATTCTTCATTCTCCTCAGAATTGGAAAAGTTAGACAGCCAACATCTTTTCATCCACTTATTTACTAAACTCCTAAAACAAATTTTACAATTAACAATAAATTTTAGCTACATGGAGGACCATATAATTAATCTCCTAATCTGCTAGACAGGAGGCTAAAATATTGAATTTTATAGAATTTCAAATTTTCTGTTTAATAATGAATTTAAGTAGCTATTTAGTACATTTATTCATTTATTTTTGATGTGGATCATTTTAAGTTTTTTCTAATTTGTTACAGTGTTGTGTCTGTTTTATTTTTTGGCCAGGAAGCATGTGGGATCTCAGCTCCCCAACCAGGGATTGAACCCACACCTCTTACATTGAAAGATGAGGTCTTAACCACTGGACAGCCAGGGAAGTCCCCTAGCACATTTATTTTTTAAAATTCTTTTTCTAGCACATTTATTTTTAAGAATGTTTTATTACATTCTTAAAATAAGAAGGGCTTATTCTTACTTGAAAGAAAAAGGGCTTCCCAGATGGCTCAGGAGTAAAGAATCTGCCAGTGCAGGAGCCACAGGAGACACAGGTCAATTCCCGAGTCTGGATGATCCCCTGGGGGAGACAATGGCAACCCATTCTAGTTGTCTTGCCTAGAGCATCCATCATGGACGGAGGAGCATGGTGGGCCATAGTCTATGGGGTTGCAAAGAGTTGGACATAACTGAACACGCACGTACACATTCAGTTGAAAATCAGACATATAGCAAAATGGTAGAGATTGCTTTTGTTTTTTCTCTCGGGTAACATTTAATTAATTAAATGTTAATTTAATTAAATGTTAAAACTTTATAAAATAAAGTTAAATTTAAGATGGGGAAGTAATCATGTAATACTTTTGTGTTGCTTAATAATTTTAATAGCAACAGTGGTTTCTGAAAGTGTGAAATAAAGAATGAAATTCTTGATTTTGAATCTACTGTCACCACTCTGGTTTCATAACACACTTGGTGCAATTCTGAGTTCATTAGTAATTGGTGCTAAAGTCTGCTTTGAGTTCTCTGTTTACTTTGAGCCCTTTGGGAACAAGAGATCTTCTCAGTCAAAGTGGTGATAGCATTTTAAATCTGCATTTCAGGGGTATAAAGGAATTACCTGCTTCTTGGTCGATGGTGATACCGAGGGCCTTCATGTAGGGAAACCAGAGAACAAACTGGGAATCAGAGCATCTTCCACCTGCCCAATCACATTTGAAAATGTCAAGGTGGGTATCTTAGACAAGGAATACTCTCTGCCTGTATGCATAGTTGCGAGTAAGGTATCAAAATTGTTAGTCCTACACAGGAGAATATTTTGTAAACCTCTTGAACAGTGATCTTAGTTGAGGTCATGACCTCAGTGTGCTTCTCACAAGCGTTGAGACCAAGGATGGAAACCTGTCTGCCCAGCCACAGGCCTCTAGTGTCAACCCTGAGAAGTCATCTCATTCATAGTTGAGCAACCTGTTAACTTGTGCACCAAACATAGCTTTGGAGGAGACGCCCACAGCAAGGCCACAAGGTGGGGCTGTTGCCCAGTAAGAGTGGAAAACAGCCAGGCAGTGCCGGGCCCC
>SJXQ01013134.1:30891-87520 GCA_006408695.1 Aepyceros melampus | reverse complement strand
TGACTGTGTATGTGCTCCTGGGGTATCCTTAATGGGGTTGTGTGAGCCTCACTGCTGCGCCCCAACTCTTTATTCTCATCTCCCTTTGCTTTCCCCACGATGCCCACTCTTGTCTCCTAACTGCTCATGTTAAGAAGCTAAGTGTATTTTTTAAATTTCTCTCCTGCTATCTATAAAGCAGGTTTATTTTTGTGGCCATGCCACATGGCTTGTGAGATCATAGTTCCCCAACCAGGGATCAAACCTGTGCCCCCAGCAGTAAAAGCGCAGAGTCCTAACCACTGGACCACCAGGGAATTCTGCTAAGTGTATTTTTTTTTAAATTGCTCCTAGTCTAGATTTTGTAAGTATGAGTAAACAGCTTAATCTGTTTCTTCACTCCTCCTTTATCTTGTGTCCACATGCTTGTGTCCACACACACCCCTCTATTGATTTTTGTAGCAGTAATAGTCTCAACAGAAGAAAGGCTGACTACCCGTCCACGTTTTCTGTTGTTCCTGATAGTTTATCTCACATTGTAGCATACAAGTAAGAGTTCGGGGAGGGGGGCGGAAATTGTTATTCATTTATGTTGTTGATTAATTGTATGAGATTTCATTCTTCTAGATTCAACAGATGTCTGTGCTAGGCTCTGGAGGATGCAGTAGTGAGCAGTGTGAACTTGAGTTCTATCCCTCTGAGAGTGCGTGAGAAGCAGTTTAGAAGGAGTTACAGAGACATACTGGACAATTTCCTTGGAGTTTAATGAATACTATGGTAGAGTGTTATCACAGAAATTGAGAGTATATGTGCATTTAAAAATATATAATGAAATGAATTATGGCAAATTAAATTGAGAAATAACTGCAGATTTTTCTTTTCAGGTTCCAAAAACACGTATCCTGGGACAAGTTGGGCATGGCTATAAATACGCCATCGGGAGTCTTAATGAAGGCAGAATAGGAATCGCTGCACAGGTTAGTCAGATTTTACCCTTTAACTTGACTCTTCCACACACAGTCAATTAAAATGTAAAAAGAAAAAAAAAAATTCAGTAAAACCAGTGAGTATTTGGAAGCTTGTCAACACAAGATGGCGCCCTTCCCTTCCATGAAGTGAAAGAATAGCTTCTGGCTGTGATTTCTTTAAAATTCCGCTTTGGTCAATTATGTGATGTCCTGAGACCCAAACAGTGGCTTAGAGCTAACAGTTTTTTTCTGCTTTGAGAGCATTAAAGTATTATCTAATACCTGAGTCGATAACTTAAGTACATTGTAGATTAAATGTGGTATTTTTTTTTTGAAAATCAACTTTTCAAAGCATGCAATTCATTTTGCAATTTTAAAAATTAATAATAAGTAACATTCAGGGGAGGAGTAGGTGATGGCACCCCACTCCAGTACTCTTGCCTGGAAAATCCCATGGATGGAGGAGCCTGGTAGGCTGCAGTCCATGGGGTTGCTAGGAGTTGGACACGACTGAGCGACTTCACTTTCACTTTTCACTTTCCTACATTGGAGAAGGAAATGACAGCTCACTCCAGTGTTCTTGCCTCAAGAATCTCAGGGTCGGGAAAGCCTGGTGGGCTGCCATCTATGAGGTCGCACAGAGTCGGACACGACTGAAGCGACTTAGCAGCAGCAGCAGCAGCAGCAGCAGCAACATTCAGGGGACTTCCCTGGCAGTCCAGTAGCTGACTCCATGTTCCCAGTGCAGGGGGCCTGGGTTTGATCCGTGGTCGGGGAACCAGATAGCATAAGTCACAGCTGCAGATCCCACGTGCCGCAAGGGAGCTCGAAGATGCCAGGTGCCACACCCAAGACCCAGCGCACCCAGATAAATAAACAGACATTTAAATAAGTAAATAAATCTTTAAAAAAAAAAAAGGAAGACAGTACAGTCTTAGTGAGAGTCTCTGTAGATAATGAAAGATTTTTACTTAGTGTTTTGCATGTTAAAATCAAACAACTTTTTGGCCTGGCACTTAGAGATAAAATGGCAACAATTAAACATATATAAGATAAGAACTATTCAATTTTTTTAACCAAATTTGCCCTTTAAATAGCATATTAAATTTTTCTATTAGATGACACCAGTTGCTTTCTAGAATCACAAAATGAAATCTTTGGTTTTATGAATTCATTTTTGTAACATATTAACTTTTAATCAATGAGTATTCAGAATTCAAAAACTTACAGCTTTTAGATTTTGAAGATACTGCATATATCAACTATTTGGAGTAGTTAAATTATAATTTTACTCTAGGTTTTTTTTCACTGCTATTAATCTGCTAAAAATAGTCTTAGCTCAAAACTTAACCCATATTTCCCACAAAGCACAGATAACATATCAGTAAAGAGAACTGGCTAATTTTTTCATTTTAAAGTTTTTCTGTGATTCAGCTTCATCAGATAATGGCATTAAAAACTATAGCACTGGATTTGTTCTTCCCAGACACATAAATAATACAGATGGCCAGCAGTAAATACACAGCCTGAGCTTTAGTCTGATTACTCCAAGTTATCGTATAACCTAATTAAAAGTTAAAGTCAGAAAAAAGAGAAACAGAGTAAGGTCTGGTAGTTATTGTTTCTTTATTAATACTGTGAATGCCTTTTAGAGAAGGAGACACCTGTAACAGTGAACTGAAGGCGCCCATCCTCAAAACTCTATAGTTGTAAAGAATTTTAGTTTTCACTATTTATAGTGAACACATTGTACACTGTTTTGGAAAAGCCTGTGTTGACTGACAAGGATCACTACAGTTTGTGTCCATTTGCTATGTTGCTGGCATCCTGTGAACTGTAGTTGTAAGAGTTTAGCAGCAGCATCTTCTCACCGCCGAAAGTACACGAAAGTGCAGGGAGTTACTGCCTATTTTAATTTGCTTTTGGGGTTTTGACTTGGTTTGGGTTTTGTTCTTAATATAATGGGGCATAATATTACATCCTCCAGAAAGTTCAAAGTAAAAGGCTGAGGAAAAATTTGAATGAACACTAATGAAATATTGATAAGTTTGTGGGCATTTCCCCCAAAAGCTTTAACTATTGATTTTCTTTTTCCTTTTTTGGAAACCTACCTGGTTTGATGTAATTAGATAGTGATTTAACAACTACCTAATGTTGAAATGTAGAAACAGTTTCTAAGCTCAAATTCATTCAGTTCTGATGGAGATGGGGATGGCAATGAGACAGTCCAGCTATAACTGCCACCATATCCTGATTTGTTCCTCAAATGTATACACTGATATTTTTACTGGCACCTCTGTGTCAGTTGTCCCCAACTCTCGCTGTGCATTAAATCATTAAAGAGTTTTCAGGATGCTGGTGCTCAGGGCCACTCTCCCTCCCCCTTCCGTCCCACGCCCAGGGTTAGGGTTTGGTTGCTAGACCCTCACATTGTTTGTTTGTTTTTCCACCATTGAAAATAATTTATTGAGGTGAGGTTTGTGTAACAAAATTAATCATCTTTAAGTGAATAACTCAGTAGCATGTGTTATGTTCCCAATGTTGCGTAGTGGTCACCACTCTTACCCTAGAACATTTTCGTTGCCCCAGAAAGAAGCGCTGTGCCTTGAAGGACTCACCCCGAGTGCTGGGTAGACTTACCTTTATGGTCCCTCTCATCAGTTCAGTCCAGTCACCCAGTCGTGTCCAACTCTGCGACCCCATGGACTACAGCAGGCCAGGCAGATGGAGGGTTCTGACAAAACGTGGTCCACCGGGGAGGGGAATGGCAAACCACTTCCGTATTCTTGCCTTGAGAACCCCATGAACAGTATGAAAAGGGTCCCTCTCATATTCTGCTCAAGCGGCAAGGGAAGGAGGGTGGCTGAGCATTTGTGGTCCTGGAGAGGTTACTGCTCAGGGCAGCCCCACATTGGTATTTTTATTATTTGGTTCCCCTAGATGATTCTGACGGGCTGTCAGGGTTGAGAAACACTGCTCCTTTATGTTCTGACACCCAGCCCACCGAAGCTCTTGTCATTCAGTCGCTGAATCCTGTCTGACTCTTTGCAACCCTGTGGACTGCAGCATACTAGGCTTCCCTGTCCTTCACCATCTCCCAGAGTTCACTCAAACTCATATCCATGGATTCAGTGAATCCGTCCAACCATCTCATCCTCTGTCACCCTCTTTTCCTCCTGCCTTCAGTCTTTCCCAGCATCAGGGTCCTTTCCAGAGTCAGCTCATCGTAATCGGTGACCAGAGTATTAGAACTTTGGCTTCAGCATCAGTCCTGCCAATAAATATTCAGGGTTTTCTTTAGGATTAACTGGTTTGATCTCCTTGCTGTTCAAGGGGCTCTCAAGAGTCTTATCCAGCACCAAAGGTGTTATTAATCCTGATCATATATGAAATGGACCAGAAGATGGAAGGTTCAGAAGTGATAAAATTTCTGAGGCTTAGTTTGTGCCTAGAGACTCAAGCTTAAAGAAGAATAATCTGTAAAAGTGGGCATAACCACGCCAAAAAGTCTGCCTCCATGCTGGAGTCAAGTGTACTCTTCTTCATAGGAAATCGCTCACATTTTCTCCCAATTCATGGCTTCAGGACTCCCTAATCTCCGCTTAGTGACAGTGGTGAGAGGACTCAGAGGAAGAGGGAACACCCTGCCCTCCTGCCTGCTTGGTCACATCCACATCCAGCTGTTTGCAGCCCCAGGGACTGCAGCCCCCCAGGCTCCTCTGTCCACGGGATTTCCCAGGCAAGCATATGGAGCGGGTTGCTATTTCCTTCTCCGGGAAATCTTCCTGACCCAGGGATCAAACCCGAGTCTCCTGTATTTCCTGCATTGGCAGGCAGCTTCTTTACCCTCTGAACCATCAGGGAAGTGTTCTCCCAATTACTAGAACTTAAGTTCTATAAATGCAGTGGGTGAAGGTCATTAACATATGCCACACCATCTTGGTATGCCTAGTCTTTCTCTACCCCAACTTTTCAATTTGCCTGTAAAAATAATTTATAACCTGAATAATTAAGAACATAAACTATTAATAAAAAATAAATTCTGATTATTTTTTTAACAGATGCTGGGACTGGCTCAAGGCTGTTTTGACTACACTATTCCATATATTAAAGAAAGGGAACAATTTGGCAGAAGGGTATTTGATTTTCAGGTATGTAATTATTAGCATCTTTCTACCATTCCATACTCTCTTGTCTTCCTGTTAATGAAAAGCTTCATTAAAAAGCCGCAAGGGAATCCTCTCGGGGATTTTAATGGGAAAGGCACAGGGAGGAAGGAATAGGTCTCAGTGTCTGTACTTGTGACTGCATTGACCTTCTCCAAGGGCAAAACAGTAGTCCTAGAGGCCTGGTTATGCCATGATTCAGGATACACCAGTGAGCACTTGGGAGCTGCCTCCTCATGGCTTCCAAATTCCAGAGCCTGGGGTTTGTGGTCAGACATCCTGGGTTAGAATCCTGGTTCTTTGTCTTGCTGGCTTAGTCCTTGAGCATGTTACATCACCTCTGCAAACCTCAGCTGCTTCATCTGTAAAATAAAGATAACACTACATACTCTTCAGGATGATTTGGAATCAAATAGATGTTTTAAGGGGCTTCTCTGGTGAATCAGATGGTACAGAATCTGCCTGCAGTGCTGGAGACCTGGATCCCTGGGTTAGGAAGATCCCCTGGAGAAGGGAACAGCTATCCTCTTCAGTATTCTGGCCTGCAGAGTTCCATGGACAGAGGAGCCTGGCAGGCTACAGTCTATGGGGTTGCAAAGAGCCAGACACGACTGAGCGACTTTCACTTTCTTTCAGATGTTTCAAGTGCTTGACACAGTATTAAAAATAACACTCAGATTTTTAAACATAATTCTACGATAATTTGTCTTTTAAATCTTCACCTGCATGCTAAGTTGCTTCCGTTGTATCTGACTCTTCTCAACCCGATGGACTGTAGCCCGCCAGGCTTCTCTCTTCATGAGATTCTCAGGCAAGAATACTGGAGTGGTTTGCCGTGCCCTTCCTCAAAGGAATCTTCCCGACCTAGGGATCAAACCCGCATCTCCCATGGCTCTTACATTGCAGGCGGATTCTTTATCGCTGAGCCACCAGGGAAAGCTTTAAATCTTGGCAGTTGTAGACAATTTACATGAACTTTGAAAAATTTTTCAGAAGCAATATGTGGAGTTTATTTTAGATTGCAGGTTTTAAACTGCTTTCTGGTTGATTTGGAATCAAATAGATGTTTTAAGGGGCTTCTCTGGTGAATCAGACAGTAAAGAATCTGCCTGCAATCAGGAGACCTGGGTTCAATCCCTGGGTTGGGAAGATCTCTTGAAGGGGATGGCTACCCGCTCCAGTATTGTTGCCTGGAAAATTCCATGGACTAGAGGAGCCTGGCGGGCTACAGTCCATGAGGTCAAAAAGAGTTGGATACAACTAACACTGTTGCAAAATGAATGTTTATTTTTAGGCAAGTATGTTTTGAGTCTGTCAGTGTTCCATATACAGGCGGGATTTTGACAATGAGCTGCATTTCCAGAAATTGTGATTCTCTACATTGGATCTGACTATTCCAGGGGCTCCAACACCAAGTGGCTCACATGGCCACCCAGCTAGAAGCTGCACGATTACTCACATACAATGCTGCAAGGCTCTTAGAAGCTGGAAGGCCAATCATTAAAGAAGCATCTATGGCCAAATACCATGCATCAGAGGTAAAACAAACAAGAGCAATGCAGTCTTTTCCATTTTTTTTAACTTTTTATTTTGTACTGGAGTATAGCTGGTTAACAATGCTGTGATAGTTTCAGGTTGCAGTCTTTTCATTTTTAAGATATTTATGTATTAACCTTGTCATTTAGGAACGTTGCTTGAACATTTGTTGGTTTTTCAAGTAAAATAACATGGACCTTCTAGTTCCTACACAGGAAATGCAAGAAAGTAAAGCTGCCGTAGGAAGGTGCTTTAAGTCTGTAAGGTGTCCGTGTTCTCATGGCTCTCGGGTGGAACCAAGTCACCCAGTTCAGGTGGAAACCCCACTGTAAATCCCTAGGTGGGCCTCAGCTGAACACTGGCCTCATGGCTATGGTTCCAAGTTGGGGCGAAACTCCAAGTTGGAGATAACGTGAAATAGAAAATAGCAGGAAGACACCGTCCTCGTGTTGACTGTACTCTGCATGTGACACGGTAGACTCGGGCTGGAACTGGTCGCACCACAGGGCTCGGCAGTGTGTCAGTCATCCCCTGGCCTTGGGTATTTCTTTGGCCCCTTCAGTCCCCAGGTCTAATCTTGGGGCTTAGCCTCCCTTCTGAGCTCCAGACTAACAGATCCGCTTCTGCTTTACCCACCCCGTCCCCCTCCCCACCCTGCACAGTCACAAACCTGAGTCCCCTAAGCCCCCATCTTTTGCTCCCACTCCCTGTTGAATCCATCATCCGTTATGAGAAATTCGCCCCTCAATGTGTCTTGAATTTGTTTCTCTCTCCCCTGGTATTTATTACCAATCATCTGGTCCAAGCTGTGCCATGGCTTTACCAAACCACCAGGGGCAAATTCTAACTTCTAACTTCTCGTCGGTCCCTGTGGCTTCCTCCAGTCCAGTGTCCCTTTCAAGGTGTCCATGAGGCCATGCTACGCTCCCGTTTTAAACCCTTCAGTAACTCCTCACAACAAATGGGACCTTTTTATTCACCTATTGTTGCTTTGAACAAAGTACCGAAAATTTAGTGCCTGAGACAGGACAGTTCTATCGTCTCACAGTTGTAGGGTAAGACATCTGAAATGAGCCTCACAGGTGGTGCAGTGGTAAAGAATCCGCCTGCAATGCAGGAGACGCACAGAGACTCGAGTTCGATCCCTGGGTCAGGAAGATCCCCTGGAGGAGGACATGGCAACACCCTCCAGTATTCTTGCCTGGAGAATCCCATGGACAGAGGAGCCTGGTGGGCTACAGTCCATGGGGTTGCAGAGAGTTGGACACGACTGAGCGACTGAGCACACACACGCACATGCATGCATGTTCACACACTGTGTCTGCACACATGTGTGCATGCACACACACACACACACACACACACAGTGAAATTTGAGTGTCAGTGGAGCTGCCTCCCTGGGGGCTCTGGGGGAAAGTCCATCTCCTCTTCTTCCCCAGCTTCTAGAACCCACTCGCTTTCTGAGACTCAGGGCACCTTCCTCTGTCTTCAGAGCCAGCAGTGTGTCGTGTGTTTAGAGCTTCCTGTGTCTGTGGTCACATCACCCTTCTCTGCTTCCCTCTTCCCCTTACAAGGACGCTTGTGATGGCACGGGACCTGCCCGGATAACCTGGGATCATCCCTTAACTTAACTGACCTGCAAGTTGCTATGCCATGTAGGTGGTGCACATTTATACCTTCTGGGGAGTCTCCTGTGGACACCTTTGAGGGCCAGCAGGTTATTTAAACGGCTCACATCACATGAGGCCCACTGCTGCCCACACCCATTCCCTTTTCACAGCTGACCGCGACCCCAGCCCATTGGTCCTCAGGCCTTGGAGGTCGATGAACCCACTTCCCCCTTGGAGCCTTTCTACGTGTCAGTCCTCAGTTTGAAATGTCCTTTGACTTGTCCTGTAGTTGCCAGCGAGGCTGTACCCTCCTCTCCCCTTACGCCATCTAAACTGTGGCAGCTTCTCCTGCAGGCTCTTCTCTGACCCCATACAGCTTTTCAGTGTCGGTGATCGTGGTTCCACATCTGTCTCTCTGAATGACCAGCAGGACCAAAAGGGCAGTGACTGGTCAGCACCCAGACATTGTGGCTGGCAGAGTGGATGATACCAAAAGGCCCTTGGTTAACATTTGCTGAGTAAATGACACCATCGACAAGTGTACGAGTCTAATACAAAGACCCTAATTCTCTTTAGAAGAATTTTATGAACTAATAGGAAATTTTCCATAAATGGTATAGAGACTGGGACGAAGAAATGTTAATTTACAAAATAACCTCGATCCTTCCAGTTGCTAATGGCAGTGAATCCATGTTACTAAGAATATTTTAGGGTGTTGGGCATGTGTAGTTACGTGGTTTCAGCGTGATTTGTGCTTCTTTTTGGTAGCTTGCAGGCCTCATTACCAGCAAGTGTATCGAGTGGATGGGAGGAGTGGGCTACACCAAAAGTTACCCTGTGGAAAAATATTTCCGAGATGCGAAGATTGGTAAATAGAGTTTTTAACATTTATTTTGTTTTATTTGACTCTGTAGGTGTTTTAGGCTGTTGTATTGGTTTGATATTTTTGTTGTTGTTACTGGTACCTAGGCAGAGGCAGTTTTAATCTCTTCAGTTACTATGTTTCTTGGCTCTCCTTTTTTTTGTGGCTGGATTTCGCACCCCCCGCCCCCCGCCCCCGACTTCTTCCTTCAAAAAAATAGATTTATTATTTTTTAAACATCAAATTGTCTTTTTAAATGCCTCAAGGCCTCTGAAGGCCTTTCAATAAAACCACAACAAATTCTACTGTCTTAATTTTTCTTTTACTAAAAATGTTAATATTTTTGATTGGCTTAATGCTGTTGCTGGAAGCTCAGTTCTAATTTTAGACATTAAGTGCGTAACAAAGCTTGAGCTTTCCACTGCTCTACTGCCAGGTAGGAAGATAGAAACTCAGCAGTTATAAAAGCTGCCTATTCCCAGGAAACCATCCAGCCTTGTGCATTGATAGTTTAGGAACGGGAAACTTCACCTGTTTAGTACTGATTCTGGAAATCTGTAAATCAAGTGGAATATTGTTATCTCTTAGGTAAAATTACCTTGTCAAATAATCCCACATTTAGGGCACGTTGGATAGTGTTCCTGGTAAAGTTTTATAGTAAGTGCAGAGGTGGTGTTTGCAGACCTGATTCCTGTACAGATTGTCTTTCTGTGGCTCCACTCTGTTATGTTCCTTTTCTCCCCTTTCTTTAAGGCACAATTTATGAAGGAACGTCAAATATCCAGCTGAACACCATCGCAAAGTGCATCAGTGCAGAATACTGACAGGACAGCCAAAGAAGCGGACCCCCTCCCTGGTGCCACTGGTGTTAAATTTTAAACTCTGTGCTTGTTGGGGGCTGTGGACCTCCATCTCACTGAATGATTTCATCTTGGATCTGAGACCCTTTCTGTCTTTTCTTTACAATCTGCTTAACTTAGGCACAGAAAATCATTTTTAAAATTTGGGAAGAAATGTACCCGTATTTTCTCCAAAACTACTTTTAAAGCTCTCTATGCATTATGATTCTAGCTTAAGGATACAGAAGTTTCACTTTATTAGAATTTGGAAAAATAGAGTTTAAGTCTTTCTTGCAGATATGGCTATTTTACATTCCTGTCATTCTATATCATCTGTCAAAGAGACATTTGTGATCTTTGGTAGTTCTATAGAACAAACATTCAATTCTAAGTTGCTAAACTAGGTAGACACTGATAAAATTTTATTTAGAAAAATCTAAAAGTTTTTGGAAAAGACTCATTGGAAAAGACCCCGATGCTGGGAAAGATAGAAGACAGGAGGAGAAGAGGACGGCAGAGGATGAGATGATTGGATGGCATCACCAACTCGACAGACGTGAGTTTGAGCAAGCTCTGGGAGTTGGTGATGGACAGGGAAGCCTGGCTTGCCACAATCCATGAGGTCGCAAAGAGTCGGACACAACTGAACTGAAAAGTGTTCTCAATATAAGAAAGTGAGTGGAAAATGAGGGTATAACTCTATATAACTGAAGAAAACATTTTAACAAAGGAAAGCAATAATAATTTGTTACTCTAACTGACCAGTGTAAAAGGTGTATTTTATGATGATTGCAGTATACCATTTTGAAAACAAGTCTTGAGGATTTCCCTGATGGCCCAGTGGTGAAGAATCTGCCTTGCAGTGCATGGGACGTTGGGTTTGTGCCCTGGTAGGGGAACTAAGATTCCATATGCCATGGAGCACCTGAACCCATACTCGGCAACCACTGAATGTGCGTGCTCCGGGGTCCCTGTGACCCAACTAGAGAGCCCTTGTGCCTCAACCAAAGATCCCACATGACAGAAGACCTGACACAGCCAAATAAATAAAAAAACATTTTAAAATAAATAATAAAAGATGATCAGACTTTAAAAAAAAAAGTCTCTACATTAGTTTTCAAGTATGAAGTTTAAATAATTTGATTTAATAATCAGAATATGGAGAAAGAAATGGCAATCCACTCCAGTATTCTTGCCTGGAGAATCCCATGGACGGAGAAGCCTAGTAGGTTACAGTCCACAGGGTCGCAAAAGAGTCGGACACGACTGAGCGACTTCACCACCACTCAACATTGTAATATTCATTTTACCAATGATGCTGTTTACTTCTGTTTATATTGAATACTTAAGCTTCAATTTAAATTGAATACTAAGTAAAATTGTTTACTCAGGCTTAGTTATTGAGCTTTATCATGATTCAGAAATTATACTTTAGTTTGCTGATTCTCCAGAGGGGTTGTCTTACCCTCTTAATGAAGTGTTTTAAAATCTTGTCAGGAAGGAGAAATACAAAGAGCTGTAGGGTTTGAAAAGCATATTGAGATATTATAAAAAAGGACATATCTGGGAAGGCAAAAATCTGTTGTTTTACAGTCAAATTATGGAAAGGCGAAGCTCAACAAAATATCTAGCTGGCGATGCCAGTTCTTCAGTATCAGGGATTCTCAACCAGAAAAGGATCTAAGTCCTCTGTCCCCTAGACGGGAGGTGACAGTGAAGGGCTGAGTGTGTTATATTTCCTAAGACAGGGCAAGGATTAGAGGTGTTGGAGAAAGTTTCAACGTTCATCCAGTTGTTTAAAGCAATCACTGCTGTCAAATGGAAAGCACTTTAGTACTTTAATGAAAGAATGATGTTTATTGAGAAAACTTGACATTTTCAAAGTAATTTTGCTTTACACATTCATATTCTTCATATTTATATAATGCTGCTGCTGCTGCTAAGTCGCTTCAGTCGTGTCTGACTCTGTGCGACCCCATAGACGGCAGCCCACCAGGCTCCCCTGTCCCTGGGATTCTCCAGGCAAGAACACTGGAGTGGATTGCCATTTCCTTCTCCAGTGCATGAAAGTGAAAAGTGAGTGTGAAGTCGCTAGTCGTGTCCGACTCTTAGCGACCCCATGGACTGCAGCCCACCAGGCTCCTCCGCCCATGGGATTTTCCAGGCAAGAGTACTGGAGTGGGGTGCCATTGCCTTCTCTTTATATAATGCATATCATGGTTAAGTATTCAGAATCGTGTAAGTACACTGGAGATAGGAGTTACGTTAGAATATTAGAAAGAAATATGGAAAAATTTAGACCTCCGATCAAAAGAGATCAAGTCTACTTAACTTTCAGATAGGGAGCTGACAGAAACTAGTCATTCAGTCTTTCAAAACAAAAGGACAGTACTCTGATAAGGAAAGTAGGGGATGGATGAATCATCCTAAAGCGGGGCAGGGACATCTTTGATTTCTGTGGTTATTTGAGTGAGGTGGGCTTTTCAGATGACAGAGTAGAAGCCAACATCAGTAATGCTAACTTCCTCCCCTAGAGTTATAAACATGTGAAGCTACAATAAACCTTGTTCAGATTAGCAGTATGAGAGAGGCTTCTGTGTATACCTGAACCTTGAATTTATATTTCATATTAATACAGTTCTAATTGTGTGTATATTTTTGTGCATGTTTGCAAATAACAATTGAAAATCATGTTTTATAGTTAATATCTGTCCCTGCCTTCTTCCATTAGTGAATTTTGTTGTTGTACCATTTACCAAAGAGGATGTGGTCGGTTTTCCCCATAGTTCTTCCATTATAGCTTTTCTCAATAACCATGACTTTGGGGGTTTTGAGTTTGTGTCTAGTGGAAGGACAGGCTTGTTTACCTCCTGAAACCTATCATTACTGTTTGTTAGTTTGAGGATAGGGCCATTACGGGGCCCAGAAGGAAAAGACTTGAACACAAGCACCAAGTCATATTTATGTGGGCAGAGCTGGACTCACCCCAACTGCCACGTTAGTATTGTCAGGAATTTCACTTTACAACACAAAAATGAATCTGTGTCAAAGATTTTAGAATTATGGAAAGCTTCCAGTTCCTGGTGTCTTGGTAAAGAATCTGCCTACAATACAGAGATCAGAGTTCAGTCCCTGGGTGGGGAAGATCCCCTGTAGAAGGAAATGGCTACCCACGCCAATACTCTTGCCTGGAGAGTTCCATGTACAGAAGCAGGCTACAGTTCATGGTGTCACAAAAAGTCGGACACAACTAAGTGACTAACACTTTCACTATCAAATCTTAGAAAGACTTTAGAGAACCATCCAGCCAACTCTCTTCATTTTAAAAGTGAAGGATTCATATAGCCCAGAATACTTACCCAAGATCATCCATCCAGGGCCAAAGATAAGACAGAGATCCAAAGGTACTGGCTCCCAATTCAGTGTTCTTCCTACCGTTTACCACTGTCTCTGTTCAACACATTCTGTATTTCATCCTGGTTATATTTTAGTCCTCTTATTGATTTATTTTACGTTTAACTGATAAAGGCATAACATTTCAGAAGTGTGAAGACCGATGGGTGTCATTACATACATTTATAAATCACCTGCCGAATATACCAGCTCTCCTAGGATGTAGCTGGTACGTCAAATGGGAGGATGATTGTAATCACTTGGTTTTATGATTATGGTGTGTTTTAGTAAATGTACTTAGTTATGTCCTTGCTGATGTATTTTTGCTGATCTTTCAGAAAGTAAAACTTTTGTTGTAATGGTACACATCAGACTGTAATCAGTGTTACAAAATCAATATTCTACAGAGAATGAAAAAATAAAGCACTACCTGGAGGTTTTTGCTACTTTAATAAAGCAAAATTGTTGGTTATGCATACAGAAGTAAGAAAACAATGTACTCTTCCCGTAAGACAGATACTGCACCTTTGTTTACCAAGCTGCTAGCTTGCCTGTCATGTAAGCCGATTTTGTTTGTTTTCAGGGAAGAGACCAATTTTAAATTCGTGATGCTAAATAAAATTTTTACCACACTGATCATCCCCCTCCCCTGCTTCTTTTTAAGGCAAAAAAAAAAGCAGCTCTTCAGTGGAGAGGCCACTTCTTTTGAGCACATCTTCACGGTATGTATGGGGTTCCCCTGGTGCTCAGACACTAAAGCGTCTGCCTGCAGTGCAGGAGACCCGGATTCGATCCCTAGGTCGGGAACATCCTCTGGAGAAGGAAATGCCAACCCACTACAGTATTCTTGCTGGGAAAAGCCCATGACGGAGGAGCCTGGGAGGCTACAGGCATGGGGTCGCAATGAGTCAGACACGACTGTGCCTTCACTTCACAGTATAGCTCACATAAATATCTAGCTGGTGTTTATGCCTGTGTTTGTAGTATCGCTTCTGGAAATCTTGTATTATCAGACCTTTTCCTCGGTGATACACTGTTGTCTAAACTCATAGGAGGTTTCGGCCTGTCTCTTCCCCATCATTTCCTACGATGTTTTAGAACATTGTAGGTGTCAGTCCGTCTTTACATTTGTCATTCAGTGATGTGAGTCGGGCAGTCACTGTGGCCAAGCGCACCAGGTGCTGTGCGCTCCAGGCTGCCATGCAAAGATGCGTAAGACCATATTCTTATCAAAATGTTCATGTCAGGGGTCTTTTTTTTTCCTGTTCTCGTTAGTGAATCCTCACAGATAGAAAACCACCAAGGCCAACCCTATGCGAAAGTATTTAGGGACTTCCCTGGTGGTCCAGTGGTTAAGACTCTGTGCTCCCAATGCAGGAGGCCTGGGTTCCATCCCCGATCAACGAACTAGATCCCACAGGCCACAACTCAGAGTTTGCATGTGAACCGAGACCTATCACAGCCAAATTAGTTTTAAAAAACTCATCATTTAAAAAAGTATTTCTTTAGATCCATTAGAATGATAACAATAGCACTAAGGTCTCTCGAGCTCTCATCACGTGCCAGCCATTATTCTACGCTCTCGACACGTTTTTAACTCAGTCCTATATAGTAGGTGCTCCTGTGAGCCCATTTTAAAGGCAAGGAGACTGAGGCATGGAGAGAGAAGTAAGTTGCTTATTGATACATGACAGAAATGATTCAAACTCAGTCTGTCTGGTGAAGGCCCCATCAGATTCCTTCCTTTGGGTCATTAAGGTTTGTTCTTTTTAGGAGTGTCTTAATAAAAAGTTCACTGCCACCTAGCCCTTTACTAGCTAATAATTCTTCAGGGATTGTTTCAGATCATTTCAAGCAGAGAAACTACCTGAGAACATGGCCTGTAAGACAAATAAACAGGTGTGGTGGGAGCATGTGGGTTTGGCAAGAAAGAATGGCGGATGGATGGATAAGGCAATAGGAAGAAGCAGCAGAGGAGTGAGAAGGGTACTGAAAGGGAACTAAGGAGATTCCAAAAGAAACAATTCATCTCCATCACAGCCGTTGAAGAACTGCCCCGAGGAAGGAAGAAAGATGGAGCAGAATACAGATCTGAGCGGGAGTGGCTGCAGGATGTTCCACTTGCCATCACTTGTATGGGTAACTCACAATATAAAGGGAAAAAAAGACACGTAGCTTTGAAGACTTCCCTGGTGGTCCACTGGTTAAGAATCTGCCTACTGATGCAGGGGACACAGACTTGATCCCTGGTCCAAGGAAGATCCCATGTGCCCGAGCACCGCAACTAGGCAGCCTATGAGCTGCAATTTCTGAAGCCCATGAGCCTGGAGGCCAAGCTCCACAATAAGAGAAGCCACCACAATGAGAACCTCGTGCACCACCATGAAGAGTAGACCCTGCTCACTGCAGCTAGAGAAAGTCCCTGAGCAGCAGGGAAGACCCGGTGAAGACAATACATAAAATACAAATTTTAAAAATAATTAAAAAAAACAACTTTACACAGCTTTTTTCCCCAAAGAAATTATGGTAAGTGGAAAACAAAGCAAGGTAGCCAAACATAGTAAAACTTAGAGGTATAAGTGGGTTAAACTCACTCATTAAACCATGTTAAGATGGGACAAAAGGAAAATTTAAATCCCAGCTACGTAATGTTAGTAACACCTAAAAAAAATAGCAGCACAGGAAAGCTGAAATGAAGAGAAAGCCCATTCAAAATGCTACCAAGAGGGAAGCAAGAACAGCAAACTTAACATCAAAATGGAGTTAAAGACAAAAATAATTTTAAAATGCAGAAAAGGATATCTAGTAATAAAACAGGAAGCCTTCACCAAGAAGGTCCAATAGTCATGAAGTTTATATCTCTTACAGTGTTGCTGGGAACCAAACAAATAATAAAAATACGATGAAAACATTGATAAAGTCATAATCACAGCCTCTGACTTAGAAATCAACAAGTCAAGTAGGAAATGGTAAGAACAGAGAGGAACTGGGTAGCATAATCAACAAGTTTGACATATATATTTATATACAAGGAAAAGTTTTTCTTTTCAAATGCAAGTGAATTATCTAATTTTGAATTTTTGCCATAGAGGAAGCTTTTATAAATGCCAAAAAGACAGACTTATAGGCAACATTTACTGTACACAATGGAAAGTAAATAACCAAAAGGTAAGCTGCAAAAAAAAACTCATCATAACTTTAAATAAACTTGGTTAATTGGAAAATGACATAAATTACAGATTGTTGACAAAAGAAACCCAGCTGTTGTGGTCAGTGCCTCTGGGAGAATGGACAGGAAGGCATGTCAGGGACTTTGAGGACAGCAGAGTTTGTGGTAGTGACAAATTAGAAATGGCTAGGTGGGAGAATAAATAAATCGTGGACATACACACCATGTAATCCGGTGCAGCAGTTTGAAAGAGTAAGACCCATGTTCCGAGATTAAATCATCACCAAGTTCCATTGTTTAAGAAAATAACACATCACGTAAGATTTGGGCACAACAGTACCAATCTATATATTCTGTAAGTCCAAGCACATATATAAATTCTTGGAATAAACTTGGAAAATACACTCAACACGGTGGGGGCTGCCCTGGGGCTGGGGGTCAAGAGGGCAGCCACGGGAATCACTGGTATCATCCTGACTATTTGAATTTCATAATTATATTAGAGCGTACAATTGTAATAAAGTAAATATAATCTTGTGTAATTTAAAATAAAATTAAAGCTACCTATAGGGTTACTGAAAGTTTTCCCTTTGTGCATTCATTTACCTTTAACTCATTGTTCTGCTTTTGTCAAATAGGCAAGCCATGCAGTCAGCTCCATTCAGCCACACGGGAATGAGAGCACAGAAAAGGGGTCTGACACATAATTCCTTGAAGGTTTAACCTCTGTGGATAAACCGCACTGACCACTTTGAAAAACCCTCCCTCACAAAGCAGTTTGTGTGTGCTGAGTGGGAAGACTTCCCTCGGCGGAGGGGCGTGGGTGGGGTTCTCACATGAACTGGACCATCCACCCTGGCCTTGGGATTAGCAGCTTGCCTTTGGTTGTAATTTGATTATATGTGATTTGACTTGAAGTACTCAAACATAATATTTTCTTGGACCAGAAAAAAACAAACATTCAAAGCATCTGAAGTCCAAGGACCCAGGTTTAAATTGGGTGGGCAGAACCAGGGCCTGGAGGTTAAATCTGACCCACTGCCTGGTTTTGTTATGACCTGCAAAGTAATTTCTTTTTTTACATTTAAAATGCTATGTACACATGGACCTTATATCCCCAATTGTGCTCCTTGCCCATGAAGCCTAAAGAAAAACTGGCCAACCCCTGATGAAAGTGTTGCCTCCTAAGTCAGATCCTACCAAAGTTGGTCAGTTCATCTGGGTGTCACATCATAAAAAGAGAGAAGACCTTCCCTAGGAACTTGGATCATTATTCTCTTGTAATTTCACTTGTAGTTGGTCTAGGCCAGTTGAATGGAAATGAAGTTGAACAAACTCCAGGACAGAAAGCCTGGCGTGCTGCAATCCATGGAGTCGGAGAGAATTGGACGTGATTTAGCAACTGAAAAACAAAGCCCGATTGGCTCCCTCCTTCAGTCTACAGAAGCGCTCTGGTATCCACTCATCCTTAGCTCCTGCTCCTTTAATCCCTTTTTGGTTGGTGTTCACTTTTGTCAGTGAATGTAAATGATTTTCTTAAAGTTATCTTTTTACCCATCATTGGTGACATTATAGCGTTGGATACCCCCTCTTCTCGGCTTCCTTTGCTTTTTGACAAACATCTACTTTTGATCCACTCTTGGTGTTTTTTCCCTTACATGGAATTCTTTCATTTATCAAGATTCTACCATGACTCATCTTCTATCCTTTGTATCAATGTCCTCACTGTGCTTTAGAGTAACTTCTGGAGTCTTAAAGTGCAGACCATGGAATACCAGTCCCAGAATTCCTGAGTCATTAGACATGATGTTTCTTTTCAGATCTGTCCCAGTAGGATGTCCAGTAGGCTCTTGGAAATTTATATGTAAAGTGCAGGAGGGGACTTTCCTGGTGGTCAACTGATTAGGACTGTGAGCTTCCATTGGAAGGGGCATAGATTCGATCCCTGTTCAGGAAACTAAGATCCCACAAGTGATTCGGCACAGCTTTAAAAAACATAAAATAAAATATGGTGGGAGGTTGAGGTCTGAGAACGTAACAGTCACTAGTGGTGTAAAGACAGTCCTCTCCTGGGCCTTCTGTCCTGTATCACCTGCAGTCCTTGTGGAAAGACAGATTTCCTGACCTACCAGTCAGATCCCTGGGCCTGGGGTCTAGAGTCTGCCTTTGTCAGGAACCACCCCCGCCTCCCAGCGTTTTCATCACACGCTCAAACTTGAGTAATGTTTGAGTAATGATTCTAGCCCCAAGTCCGAGTTCCTTTTCAACTTGTGCAGCACCCCAATATAACAGAACTGACTAAGCAGACCCAGAAGTCTCCAAACACCCACCTGATCAGAGGGATAGAGCAGAAGGAACGAGAGGGGCACCTCCTACCAAATCCAGAAGTGACTTGCTCATTGAGAGTGACCAGTCACTCTCCCAGGGCTCCAACTAGAAGCCGTGCACTTAGTTCTGTGGAGCCAAAAGCGATCGTGGACAGTGTGTTTATTGCAATTCTCCCGCCCCAAAATACGAGGCTTGGTGAGGCTTGCCTTAATGAGAGTGTACCTTTGTTAGCAGCAGAGTTAATGATTAGATAAATCACCTTAGATTTGGTGTTTGCAGCCATGAAATTAAAAGATGCTTGCTTCTTGGAAGAAAAGTTACGACCAACCTATACGGTATATTAAAAAGCAGAGACATATTTTGCCAACAAAGGTCCGTCTAGTCAAGGCTATGGTTTTTCCAGTAGTCATGTATGGAGAGTTGGACCGTAAAGAAAGCTGAGCACTGAAGAATTGATGCTTTTGAACTGTGGTGTTGGAGAATACTCTTGAGAGTCCCTTGGATGGCAAGGAGATTCAACCAGTCCATCCTAAAGGAAATCAGTCCTGAATATTCATTGGAAGGACAAGCTGAGGCTGAAACTCCAATACTTTGGCCACCTGATGTGAAGAACTGACATATTTGAAAAGACCCTGATACTGGGAAAGATTGAAGGCAGGAGGAGAAGGGGACGACAGAGGATGAGATGGTTGGATGGCATCTCCGACTCAATGGGCATGAGTTTGACTAAACTCTGGGGAGTTGGTGATAGACAGGGAGGCCTGGCATGTTGCAGTCCATGGGGTCACAAGGAGTCGCACATGACTAAGCAACTGGACTGAACAGAACTTGGTATTTTAAAATCTAATCCTTTCTCTTAGAGAGAAATTGTTCTTTTTTTCCTCTTGGAGATGTAACGCAATAAAGTAATACCAGAATTGTAAGGTTTTGCATCTTTGGACAGTTGGGGAGTCTGAGGGGAGCACCTCTGATTGAGTAGACAGCTTCTGTGGGTCCTTTGAGTTATTTTGCACTTGGTCATATGAAGAAACCTGTCACTGTATAATGCATGTACAGTTCCTTTGAGTATTAATGCTCCATCTTTTAAACCCAATTGATTTTTCCAAGTAGACAGAAGAAGCTCAGGATATGCTGCTTATTGATTGCTGCTAAGCTCATTTTAAGTATATTTTGTAATAAAGAGCATCTTGAAGCTGAAACAAACCTGCACTTGCCCAGCGGGCAAGAATTCTTGGGAATTACTCAGGTTGAAATGTACCAACATTAAAAACTGATTAGATACAGAAAGGCGTGGGTGTTGCTTTCAGTTCAGTTCAGTTCAGTCACTCAGTCATGTCCGACTCTTTGTGACCCCATGAATCGCAGCACACCAGGCCTCCCTGTCCATCACCAACTCCCGGAGTTCACTCAGACCCGTATCTATCGAGTCAGTGATGCCATCCAGCCACCTCACCCTCTGTCGTCCCCTTCTCCTCCTGCCCCCAATCCCTCACACCATCAGAGTCTCTTCCGATGAGTCAACTCTTTGCATGAGGTGGCCAAAGTACTGGAGTTTCAGCTTTAGCATCATTCCTTCCAAAGAAATCCCAGGGCTGATCTCCTTTAGAATGGACTGGTTGGATCTCCTTGCAGTCCAAGGGACTCTCAAGAGTCTTCTCCAACACCACAGTTCAAAAGCCTCAACTCGTTGGCACTCAGCTTTCTTCAGAGTCCAACTCTCACATCCATACATGACCACAGGAAAAACCGTAGCCTTGACTAGATGGACCTTAGTTGGCAAAGTAATGTCTCTGCTTTTGAATATACTATCTAGGTTGCTCATAACTTTTCTTCCAAGGAGTAAGCGTCTTTTAATTTCATGGCTGCAGTCACCATCTGCAGTGATTTTGGAGCCCAAAAAAATAAAGTCTGACACTGTTTCCACTGTTTCCCCATCTATTTCCCAAGAAGTGATGGGACCAGATGCCATGATCTTCGTTTTCTGAATGTTGAGCTTTAAGCCAACTTTTTCACTCTCCTCTTTCACTTTCATCAAGAGGCTTTTTAGTTCTTCTTCATTTTCTTCCATAAGGGTGATGTCATCTGCATTTCTGAGGTTATTTATATTTCTCCTGGCAATCTTGATTCCAGCTTGTGTTTCTTCCAGTCCAGCGTTTCTCATGATGTACTCTGCATATAAGTTCAATAAGCAGGGTGACAATATACAGCCTTGACGTACTCCTTTTCCTATTTGGAACCAGTCTGCTGTTCCATGTCCAGTTCTAACTGTTGCTTCCTGACCTGCATACAGATTTCTCAAGAGGCAGGTCAGGTGGTCTGGTATTTCCATCTCTCTCAGAATTTTCCACAGTTTATTGTGATCCACACAGTCAAGGCTTTGGCATAGTCAGTAAAGCAGAAATAGATGTTTTTCTGGAACTCTCTTACTTTTTCCATGATCCAGCACATGTTGGCAATTTGATCTCTGGTTCCTCTGCCTTTTCTAAAACCAGCTTGAACATCAGGGAGTTCACGGTTCACATATTGCTGAAGTCTGGCTTGGAGAATTTTGAGCATTACTTTACTAGTGAGTGAAATGAGTGCAATTGTGCGGTAGTTTGAGCATTCTTTGGCATTGCCTTTCTTTGGGATTTGAATGTAAACTGACCTTTTCCAGTCCTGTGGCCACTGCTGAGTTTTCCAAATTTGCTGGCATATTGAGTGCAGCACCTTCACAGCACCATCTCTCAGGATTTGAAAAAGCTCAACTGGAATTCCATCATCTCCACTAGCTTTGTTCGTAGTGATGCTATCTAAGGCCCTCTTGACTTCACATTCCAGGATGTCTGGCTCTAGGGGAGTGATCACGCCATCATGATTATCTGGGTCGTGAAGATCTTTTTTGTACAGTTCTGTGTTTTCTTGCCATCTCTTTTTAATATCTTCTGCTTCTGTTAGGTCCATACCATTTCTGCCCTTTATCTAGCCCATTTTGCATGAAATATTCCCTTAGTATCTCTAATTTTCTTGAAGAGAAATCTAGTCTTTCCCATTCTGTTCTTTTCCTCTATTTCTTTGCATTGATCACTGAAGAAGGCTTTCTTATCTCTTCTTGCTATTTTTCAGAACTCTGCATTCAAATGGGTATATCTTTCCCTTTCTCCTTTGCTTTTCACTTCTCTTCTTTTCACAGTTTTTTGTAAGACCTCCCCCAGACAGCCAGGTAAGTTTAGAAATGACAAAAGATCAGAGAGTCATAGGAAAGAGAGGGAATGGTCCTAAACATATTTCTTGAAAACCTAGGATTTATCAAGACATCTGAGAGAAAGTGAGGTCTCAGAGGGATTATGCAAGACTATTGAGTTAGTTGATTACTTCATACTAAACATAAGATTCTCAGCAAATGTGAAAAAGTATGATAATTTAATGTATTCTAACTTTATCTATATGCTAACTGCATATGTCTTTCCTATTTGTATTTCTGAGATAAGAAGCCAGCAAGCTATAAAAAAGGAGAATGAGGGGAAAAGAGTGGACAGCAAACAACCTATATATACTTTCAGTTCAGTTCAGTCAATCAGTTGTGTCCGACTCTTTGTGACCCCATGCATCACAGCAAGCCAGGCCTCCCTGTCTATCGCCAACTCCCGGAGTTCACCCAAACTCATGTGCATCGAGTCAGTGATACCATTCAGCCATCTCATCCTCTGTCGTCCCCTTTTCCTCCTGCCCCCAATCTCTCCCAGCATCAGAGTCTTTTCCAATGAGTCAACTCTGTGCATGAGGTGGCCAAAGTATTGGAGTTTCAGCCTCAGCCTCAGTCCTTCCAATGAACACCCAGGACTGGTCTCCTTCAGAATGGACTGGTTGGATCTCCTTGCAGTCCAAGGGACTTGCAAGATTCTTCTCCAGCACCACAGTTCAAAAGCATCAATTCTTTGGCACTCAATTTCTTCACAGTCCAACTCTCACATCCATACATGACCACTGGAAAAACCATAGCCTTGACTGGACAGACCTTTGTTGGCAAAGTAATATCTCTGCTTTTTAATATGCTATCTAGGTTGGTCATAATTTTCCTTCCAAGGAGTAAGCATCTTTTAATATACACTTTAGAGATTTCTAAATTGCAAAAACCTCAATAGGAATGAAACATAGAAAGATTTGGGGGGGGAAAGACTTAGCAGCAGCAGCAGCATAGAGAGCAGGAGAGAACAAAAAAGGCACTGCAGAAATTAAAGAATTGAAGGATTAGCTTGACCACTCATACAAGAATGAATGACGAGAGAGAGGATGATCTGCTTGCCTTTTATTATTTATCCATTTCCATCTCCCCAGAGAGGCCCAGGTTAGGACTCCTAATCTATTCTGGCTGGGAGTTTGGTCACAGGCTACACATTCTAGATAAACCTTTTTTTTTAACTGGTTGTTGTTGTTGTGTTGTTGCTCAGCCACTCAGTTGTGTCCGACTCTTTGCTGCCTCATGGACTGAAGAATGACAGGCTTCCCTGTCCTTCACTATCTCCCCGAGTTTGCTCACACTCATGTCCATCGAGTCAGTGATGCCATCTAACCTTCTCATCTTCTGTCGTCCCCTTCTCTACCAGCCTCCAATCTTTCCCAGCATCAGGGTCTTTTCCAGTGAATCAGTTCTTCATATCAGGTGGCCAAAGTATTGGAGCTTCAGCTTCAGCATCAGTCCTTTCAGTGAATATCCAGGGTTGATTTCCTTTAGGATCGAGTGGTTTGATCTCCTTGCAGTGCAAGGGACTCTCAAGAGTCTTCTCCAACACTATAGTGCAAAAGCATCAGTTTTTCAGTGTTCAACCTTCTTTATGGTCCAACTCTCACATCCATACATAACTACTGAAAAAAACCATAGCTTTGACTAGATGGACCTTTGTCTCAAAGTAATATCTCTGTTTGTAATATACTGTCTAGGTTTGTCATAGCTTTTCTTCCAAAGAGCAAGCATCTTTTAAATTCATGACTGCAGTCAGTGTCCACAGTGATTTTGGAGCCCAAGAAAATAAAGTCTGTCACAGTTTCCATTTTTTCCCCATCTGTTTGCCATGAAGGGATGGGACAGGATGCCATGATCTTAGTTTTCTGAATGCTGAGTTTCAAGTCAGCTTTTTCACTCTCCTCTTTCACTTTCATCAAGAGTTCCTCTTCTTTCTGCCATTTAGGGTGATGTCATCTGTATATCTGAGGTTGTTGATATTGTTATATTAATTCCATGAGATGAAATATTTAGAAAGGAAAAGAGAGAAGTATTTCTTGTATTCTGTTTTATATATCCTGATAAAAGTTAAATATTCAAATATGTGCTGGATAATCAATAAAGTCTTAGGATATATTAGGATAGAGACTTCTGATATATAGTATTTCTTTTTTATTTTCTACTTGATTTTTAAATTTACATGGAAGAATAAGTGTGAAAATTCCAAGAAAATTATGAATAGAAGGCTGATGTGAATGAGTAAAGATATTAAATATAATAAAGATATATCCTTGTCTGATCTCTTGCTGTGTAGACATCTTGTATCCTTAGGCACACATAGCATCTTCCACACCACACCTGAACCTTCAGTGCTGCTCAGAGAACCTCACAGTTGCCTTCATCAGCTCCCATTGCCATTCCCCTTCCTCCCAGCTACTATAAAACCTGTTCCACCTTCTTCAAAAATTACATTTGTCCTCTTGCTCCAAATAGGTGCAAACACAAGTCTCTTATATCAATCAAATCATCAAATATAAACTACATAATCTCATCATAAAACACAGAAATTCATGTTTTATTACCTCCACCTTTGACTTGCCAGTGCATGGCTAAGTGTTCCTCCAAAGTTTGCATTTATACAAATATCTTAAAGGAAGAATTGGGGAGAGAGACTTTTCTAGTAACAATGAAAGAATATATGACTCGGAGCATTTCATTCACAGTTCTCAAGTTCTACCATCAAAGAACTGTGAACAGTTACGTCTAAATTTGCAAAGAAACTTCAAATCTGCCACAAATCCATAAGAATCTCTGATTTGTTAAATGATAACACTTTAGGGATCACCTCTATATATGTAAATGATATCCACCTGTAGTAAGAGTAGCCTCCACTCCTACTAGCCTAGTACAAAATAATGTCTCACATTGTTTGTACAGAAACAGCTTCACCCAGGAAAGTACATTCTCATTTTTGTCCCTCCTTCTCATAGCTTCCCTGTGCAAAGAGAATGTGTCTGTGGCAGTTAGCAAATGTCTCACTCTTACAAAAAGTGAATTATGAAAAAAAATTATGAGCATTTATTTTAATTGGGAGAATGAATAAAGCTATTTTAGCGTCAGGTAAGTCTACTGGAGAAGAAAAGAATAGCAGAGACTTATAAGAGGGAAGTAAATGAAGCTCATCACTCATAGCCACAGTGCACTCAGGGAGGATGGGTAGGCATCTCAGTCCTCTCTAGCCCACCTATCTCCCATTGTCATTTTTGCATTTCTTTGCCATGGGGATGGTCTTGATCCCTGTCTCCTGTACAATGTCATGCACCTCATTCCATAGTTCATCAGGCACTCTATCTATCAGACCTAGGCCCTTAAATCTATTTCTCACTTCCACTATATAATCATAAGGGATTTGATTTAGGTCATACCTGAATGGTCTAGTGGTGTTCCCTACTTTCTTCAATTTAAGTCTGAATTTGGTAATAAGGAGTTCATGATCTGAGCCACAGTCAGCTCCCGGTCTTGTCTTTGTTGACTGTATAGAGCTTCTCCATCTTTGGCTGCAAAGAATATCATCAATCTGATTTCGGTGTTGACTATCTGGTGATATTCATGTGTAGAGTCTTCTCTTGTGTTGTTGGAAGAGGGTGTTTGCTATGACCAGTGCATTTTCTTGGCAAAACTCTATTAGTCTTTGCCCTGCTTCATTCCACATTCCAAGGCCAAATGTGCCTGTCACTCCAGGTGTTTCTTGACTTCCTACTTTTGCATTCCAGTCCCCTATCAACATTAAAAAACTGAGGCTCCATTCATCTACCATCATGTTCTAACAGGTCATCATTTGGTGTGAAGCTTCCTGCTCTCTTGGAATTAACACACTTCTCACTTCAGTTGGCCTTGTGTGGGGGGGTGGTGCTCAATCATATCCTACTTTTGTCATCCCATGGGCTGTAGCCTCCTCTATCCGTGGAGTTTTCCAGGCAAGAATACTGGAGTGGGTTGCCATTTCCTACTCCAGGGGATCTTCCCAACCCAGGGTTTGAACTCATCTCTTGCATCCCCTGTATTGCCAGGCAGGTTCTTCAACACTGAGCCACCTGGGAAGCCCCCAATTGACCCCGGTGGGGGTGGTGGTTTAGTTGCTAAGTCGTATCCAACTCCTGCAACACCAAGGACTGTAGCCCATTAGGCTCCTCTGTCTACGGGATTTTCCAAGCAAGAATACTGGAGTGGATTGCCATTTCCTTCTCCAAGGGATCTTCCTGACCCAGGAATCAAACCCAGGTCTCCTGCATGGCAGGCAAATTCTTTACCGACTGAGCTATGAGGGAAGCTCCCAGTTGACCCTAAATTCATACAAATGTTTGCAGCCTCCCAGCAGGTTTTTTGGTCTAAAATTTCTGCTGGGCCTCAGCAATCCATGGCAAACCCCAGAAGAATAAAAATTTCAAGGGACTTACCTGGTTGTCCAGTGGTTAAGACTCCACACTCCCACTGCAAGAGTTCTGGATTCAATCCCTGGTCAGGGAACTCAGATCCTGCATGCCATGTGGCTCAGGCTAAAAAAAGAAAAGAAAAAATTTCAAAACAAGTTTATACAAGTTTGAAAGCCTTCACTTCTAGTGTTTTTTGACCCCTAATCCCTCTACCATTTTTACTGCCCTACTTTCTGACTTTCCCATTATGATTTCAGCATGCATGAGACAGAACATGAGCCTATGCCAACATCTCGCTAATGTTCTCTGAAGGCGAGGAGGCCAGGCTCTGATAGCCCTGGGCCTGGAGCTAGCCTACCACCAGAGGTGCAGCTATGGTCTCATTGGGTTTTTTTTAAATAATTAAGTTTTTGGAGAAGGAAATGGCAACCCACTCCAATTCTTGCCTGGAAAAACCCATGGACAGAGAAGCCTGGTGGGCTGCAGTCCATGGGGACACGACCGAGTGACCTCACTTGGTTGTACCTTACAACTGGTAGGACCTCAGCTCCTTGACCAGGGATTGAACTTGGGCCATGGCAATGAAAGCCTGGAATCTTAGCCACTAGGCCACCAAAGAACTCCCCTGGTCTTACCATTTTAATCAGTTATTACTTTACTTATTCTCTGCTGGGTCTTCCTTGCTGCAAAGGGTTTGCTCTGGTTTCAGGGAGCAGGGGCCACCCTCTAGTCGTGGTGCAGAGGCTTCTCATTGCAGTGGCTTCTCTTGCGGTGGAGCACGGGTTCTAGGGCCCGCGTGCTGTAGGTTGCGGCTCACAAGCTCAGCAGTTGGGGCGCACGGGCTTAGTTGCTCTGCAGCCTGTGGGATTCCAGGATCAAGGCTCAAACCCTTGTCTCCTGCACTGGCAGGTGGACTCTTTACCACTAAACCATCAGGAAAGCCCCAGTAATTATTTTTTAAATTAATAAACAGGGTGAAATTGCAGAGATTTCAACCTTCTCATGGTGTGGATTTGATGGGAATGGTTTTCACATACTTTACACTTTGTCATCAGTAATTAAATCTTCTTTAAATAAAAGTTATATCTTGCTTGTGCCCACTTGATATTATGGAGTTTTAAGCAGACTATCACCACCTCACTACAAGATTTTCTATTTCTAGTTTGTTTCTGCTTTTGGCTTCTAACCTCTATTTTTGTACTTCCTATTTCTACTATGATCTTATCTACTCAGGATCTACAGGATTAAAAAAAAATTATTCAAAGTGTACAAAAGTAGAATGTACCTTCATAAAAAATGTAAATTGAAGTTAATGCAAGATTCATGTTGATGTATGGCAAAACCAATACAATATTGTAAAGTAATTGGCCTCCAATTAAAATAAATAAATTTATATTAAAAAAAAACAAAAGAATTTAAAATTTGAATTCTTTTTTCATCTGTTTCCAAAAGTTAGCTTTTAAAGTATTCAAAATAGTTACTATTAAAAGGCCAAATAAAATTCCAACCTATATAAAAGTTTTAATTATTTAAACAAAACTCACTTTTTAATTTTGATTTTTGAAATTTCAGTTAGTTATAAATGTTTTTTATAAACAAGAACATTATATCTACTCAGGATCTACAGGATTAAAAAAAAATTATTCAAAGTGTACAAAAGTAGAATGTACCTTCATAAAAAATGTAAATTGAAGTTAATGCAAGATTCATGTTGATGTATGGCAAAACCAATACAATATTGTAAAGTAATTGGCCTCCAATTAAAATAAATAAATTTATATTAAAAAAGAACAAAAGAATTTAAAATTTGAATTCTTTTTTCATCTGTTTCCAAAAGTTAGCTTTTAAAGTATTCAAAATAGTTACTATTAAAAGGCCAAATAAAATTCCAACCTATATAAAAGTTTTAATTATTTAAAAAAACTCACTTTTTAATTTTGATTTTTGAAATTTCAGTTAGTTATAAATGTTTTTTATAAACAAGAACATTCACAATTCTTGTTTCCATCAGCTAATGTCATGAGTTGCTGTCACATGCCATGCGTGTTAATTCTAGACCTTCATACACAAAGTCAAAAGTCATGTGAACTATTACTACAAAATGTTGTCCACCACCATGTAAAGCTGTTGGAAAGCTATGCCAATTCATGGGAACTTCTGGAAGTCTCCACTGGAACACAGAGGAGTCAAAGAAAGGAAGCTCCCTACTTTAGGAAATGATCTCTGGTTACTCAAGAATCTCTTGCACTCTTGTTTTCTGAGAGGAGAGATTTGACAAGTTAATGAATTTGTCTCTTCCCTAAGCAAGCCCTCCTCACCCCCCTAAGCAAGCCCTCCTCACCCCCCTAAGCAGTATCTCTCTCTGAAATACTCATCAGGATTCCCGCTCCTTTTGTTTCAGGCACCTCAGGCAGAGGAGGTGAAAAAGAACCCCATGGCTTGAAAAGTGTTGTCAGGAGAGTGGATGCTTAGGGCTCAGGTCACAGGGCCCAGCCAAGCCCAGATCCTGGTGAATACGAGGACTGTTGTGTGCTTATGAAACGCGAGGGCCCCGGGCAGCAGCTCCCCTGCCCATGTGTAAGTTCGGTACTAACTTCGAGAATATCTGTACAATACTTGCACAATGCATCATTCTGAAATGCTCTGAGACAACTAACCAAATTCTCGGAACTGTGATGAAGTGTTACACTCTTATCTACTTGTTGCCACCTCTTCCTGTAAGTTGTTAGTTCTGGTTTAAGATTTGGCTCCTGACAAACAAGGAAAGTAGAATTGGGTACCACTGAGGCTGTTCCCAGTGTATAAAATAGGCACCTCTTGTCTGCAACAGAGCTTCTGCTTCTCAACCCTGGCTGGAAGATCAGGTTCAAGACCGGAGAGGTGCAGGCTCTGCCCACTTTTCCCACCCAGTTTAATCCTAAATGCAGCTGATATCCTTTGGTAGGGATGAAGGTACTGTGGCATCCGGTCCCATCACCTCATTTCAAATAGATAGGGAAACAATGGAAACCGTGACAGACTTTATTTTCTTGAGCTCCAAAATCACTCAGACGGTGACTGCAGCCATGAAATTAAAAGACGCTTACCCCTTGGAAGGAAAGTTATGACCAACCTAGACAGCATATTAAAAAGCAGAGACATTACTTACCAACAGAGGTCCGTCTAGTCAAAGCTGTGGTTTTTCCAGTAGTCATGTATGGATGTGACGTTGGACAATAAAGAAAGCTGAGCGCTGAAGAATTGGTGCTTTTGAACTGTGGTGTTGGAGAAGACTCTTGAGAGTCCCTTGGACTGCAAGGAGATCAAGCCAGTTGATCCTAAAGGAAATCAATACTGAATATTCATTGGAAGGACTGATGCTGAAACTCCAATACTTTGGTCACCTGATGCGAAGAACTGACACATTAGAAAAGACCCTGATGCTGGGAAAGATTGAAGGCAGGAGGAGAAGGGGATGACAGAGGATGAGATGGTTGGATGGCATCACCGACTCGACGGACATGAGTTTGAGCAAGCTTTGGAATTTGGTGATGGACAGGGAGGCCTGGCACTGCAGTCCATGGAGTTGCAGAGTCTGAGCAACTGAACTCAGCAACTGAACTGAACTAAAGGCACTGTGAGGAATTTCAAAGTTTCTTTTTGTTTTTTACCCCCAACGTTTTTGTTCTCAATGAAGGAAGGATGAGATGAGGCCTGGCGCCAAGGATTGTTAGGGACTGGCTTTCAGACGTGAGGCAAAAGGGAACCAAAACCTTAAGAACAAGAAAGGAGGCAAGTTCAGAAAGTCAGAAAGAGTTCAAAAGTGCCCAGTGATGCTCACTGTGGAGCTGGGAGATCTCCAAAATAATTCTTAGTGTGTTTTCCCTGGTGGCTCAGAGGTTAAAGCGTCTGCCCCCAATGCGGGAGACCCGAGTTTGATCCCTGGGTCGGGAAGATCCTCTGGAGAAGGAAATGGCAACCCACCTAGTATTCTTGCCTGGAGAATCCCATGGACGGAGAAGCCTAGTAGGTTACAGTCCACGGGGTTGCAAAGAGTCGGACACGACTGAGCAACTTCACCTTAGATATTCTGGATTTCCCAGGCGGCGCTAGTGGTAAAGAGTCCATCAGCCAATGCATTTTGTTCCCACCTGGACACCTTGCTTAGCCAGGTGATTGTTAATTTTTTCCATAAAAGCAGAAGGAAAGCACGCAGGAAACCGTATGGCACAATGGGGGATTGCCCAAGAAGGAGTCAGGATAACCTCATCTTGAGTTCTTTGTTCCAAAAAGTTAAGGAAGACGGATCCTGCTCGTGCGCACAGGCCTGAGAGTTGGCACAGGAGTAAGAATGGGATTGTATGATATGCTTTCTATAGGATCTTTTCCCTTGAGGACAAAGAAGTACGCATGGAGAAGGAATGCAAACAGTCAGTGGTAAATGTAGCCACTCTTGCCAGAGACCCCTAAGCCCCAAGAAAACAAAGCCCCTTGACAGTCAATCCTTATTCATAACATGCACATTGAAAAGGAGCTAGAACAGCAAAGGCAAGGGGAGGACAGCACCTGCCCAGGTCTCCCCCTATCCATTCTCAAGCCACAACCAACCCCAGCACCAGAGGGAAAAAGGAAAAAGTCAAGAAAGATCCTGAACTCTTCCCCATACCATGCACACACACACACACACACGTGTGCGCACACACAAATACATGCCATAAGCTGTTAGAGACAGAAGACGGATGGGGCCACTGCTGGGATTCTGTTCACGGGAGCCTCAGAATGGATATGAGGGGGCTGCCCTGGTGATCGAGTAGTTAAGAATCTGCCTTGCAATGCAAGGGACACCAGTTCGATCCCTGGTCCAGGAAGATCCCACAGGCCTTGGAGCAGCTAAGCCTGAGCACCGAAACTACTGAAGCCTGCACGCCTAGAGCCTGTGCTCAGCCACAAGAGAAGCTGCTAGAACGAGAAGCCTGCACGCCACAGAGAAGAGTAGTCCCTCTGCACTAGAGAAAGCCTGCATGCAGCAACCAAGATCCAGCACAGCCAAAAAATAAACATAAATAAATATATTTTTTAATGGACATGAGGCTGCGGTTTTTAAATGAACCGAGCTGTCTTTTGGGAAGTGGGCTCTGCGTTGGGTCTTAGCTGCGGCACTTAGGATCTTTCGCTGAGGCACAGGATTCTCTAGTTGCAGCACGTGGGCTTCTGTAGTTGCAGCACTCAGGCTTAGCTGCTCCATGGCATGTGGAATCTTAGTTCCCTGACTGGAATTGAACCTGAATCCCCTGCATTGCAAGGCAGATTCTTTTTTTTTTTCTTTTCTTTTCTTTTTTTAATTAATTTTTATTTTTTAGTTTGTTTTGCTTTACAATACTGTATTTGTTTTGCTAGCAAGGCAGATTCTTAACCGCTGGACCTCCAGGGAATCCCCAACAGCGCTGTCTTAAGAACAACCAAGGCTATTATTCAATGAACCAAAAACGATTTTGACTTTGTCACGCTGAACTGAGATCTACAACTGTCAAGAGAGCTACACCTAGCAGGAGAGAGGGCTTGGGCAGAGGGTAACTGGGGATGGTTATTGGAAAACATTTCCACTGAGCCTCAGTGTGCTGTTTCCTTCCTGCTCACTTGAGTCAGTGGACCAAGGTCCACACCCATCACCTGTCTTTGGACCCCCTCCTGGGAGCTTCAGCTGCCCATGATCTTTGGGTACCCAGCTCTGTCCTCTCTCAACTCTGGGGGCTACCTATGGCTTTTCAAAAGAAGCCCCATAAGCGAAGCAGCTGCTTCGACAAGATAACTTGAAAGGTCTCCTGAAAAATCTTGTAAATGTCCAGCTGCTTGGGACCCTAGGGCTTTGTCAGCTGCCCCCTTATTGACATCCAGGGAACCTGAGTCTGAAAAGAGCAAATTCCCTGCTCCCACAATCATGAAGTCAATGACCAAGAGGGTTGACCTTTGAAATCAGACTGCAGTGTAGGGATGTCCGTTCCCCGGTGTCTTAATTATGCAAACCAGATAGCTTACTTGACTTCTGTAAAGTTTTATTTTCTTGATTGGAAAATGAAAATGGTAATACCAATGCCCTCCTCGAAGACTTGCTGTGAGGAATGAGAGATACGATGTGTGTGAACCGCAGTGAAGTACCTGGCAAATAGTAAGCCATTCAACAAACCTTAGCTCTTATCACCAGCTGGGACGACATGCAAGTCTCCTGGCTCCTCATTCAATACCCTTGTCAGATCAACTGCCAGCGAGTAGGGCAGAAAGTAAAGCTGAAAAACTTCCGAAGTCTCGCTTTTTCTCAAATTATAGCAGCTCCCCTACCCTGACCCGCTTGGTTAGAGGTTGGCCATCAAGGCCACTGCCACATCTGGCTGTGCAGCCAGCAGAAAATGCACAGGCCGTTCAAGCTCTCGGCTTCCCACTCCAAGATGGTCTGCATGACATTTGGGTCAATCAATTTACAGATAATGATTCTTGCCGCAGAGCGGTGCATGTCCAATCACAAGAAATAGGGGTCCCCAATTGATTTTTGTGGACTGGTTTCATTTTCTCAGAAAGCTTTTCGGGTCAAAACATTGGCCGGAGCTAGGGTGCTGATAAGAGGTGGCATATTTCCATCTGCTTTTGCCCAGAAATGTCTGGCTATCATTGTGCTCTGTTGAATAAAATTGAAATCATCAAGCCCTTTGAGGCATTGCAAGGACATTTTTCAAGCAGGACTTTTAAACCAGGGGGATGGGGTGGGGGAGGACACAGAGCATCTGCCTGGAGGAGATAGACACACACACACGCATATACATATACATGTGTGGGATCTTTTTTTCTTCAGGATAAATTTCTCACAGCAACATAGTGATGTTCAAGAACCTGAGTGTGTGTGGAGAAGGGGCTGTTTTCCTGAACCGTGTTTTCCACCCTCCACATGTGGACTTCATTTTTAGCATCTTTCAAATGAAAGTATAAGGAAGCCTAAATAAATAGTTAAAGGATTAATTAAAAATAGGCAAATGGCTCTATTTCTCTCCTAAACTGGTTATTCATGCCTTGTTGTATCTTTTTTTTTTTTATGAGGACACAAAACTATTAATTTATGTGTGCAAAGAACAGTGAATTAATCCTAAAGAGCCCTGCAGCCTTTAAAGACCTGAATCATATGTTGAGCTCGTTTAAAACTTGCATAGGAAATTAAGGGAGAATAAAACCCTTTAATTTGAAAAGTGCATCTATAGTTGACGTCCCTAGGATATCTGCAGGGTCATTATTCAGAAAGGTTAAGGAGGACTTTATTTTTTTATATGCACTATGTATTTCCCAGTTCCAGCTCACCATGGTGCATTTCAACTTATAAAGAGTAGGAGATAACGGGGGGAGGGGAGCTTTTTATTCACTTGCCACTTAATTTCCTTGCCGCCACGCCAGTCCCAGCTTAATGAATGTAATTGCTACCTTTGATGAAAATACTATTATCAAGATCACACATTACATTGGAAAACAGTTTTTCTTTAAACACAGCTACTGCAGTCTCTAATTATGCATGTAACAAGTGTCTCCCGAACAAAAGAGCATGTTGTCTACAATTGCTAGGAATTGGAGCAAGGCAAATTCGAACAAAGAACAGATTAGATTTGCTCCCGCTCCACAAAGCCCATCCCTCTGATTAATTTCCTGCAAAAACTAAAACAATTCTCTTAAAAGGCGCTCACCCCCTTCTCCAGAATGATCCATATGCCATTTGGATTTTTCTATAGGGTGATAATGGCCCCTGATTTGAACTCGTGTTGGAAAATAAGAAAGAGCTTTTATGAACTTCCTCTTTCATATGCAAATGAGCGGCACAGGATCTTGAGGGATAATGAGCCCCCCCAAAAAGTGACTTTTCAGTAGCTATAAAAGAGCTCACTGGTAGAGGAAGGACAGCTTTGAGCATTTGCAACCCAATTATTTTATTAGTTTCAAGGAACAAGGCATCTTTGGGAAAATGCTTCTTGTGCCGGAAACTGAAGGATACCAGATTTTCTGGGGTTGGTGGTCCTAAAAGACAGTTTCTTGACTTATGCCAGAATTTTCAAGATGAATCCATGATTAAACATAAAGTACACTTGTTAGTTTTAGTATGGCACTTTGCTATTGATTTTGGAGGCTGCACTTGGCAAATTTTCTTCCCTCAGATTATCCTATTATCCTGTAACATATCAATTCTACACCCACCCCCAGCATCATTCAAACCCAGAAGAAAAAAGCCATGTTAGTTTCCAACACATTACTAGTTATGAATACGAGGTCTAGAGTCAGACTGCCTGGACTCAAATCTCAACTCGCGATTTATCATTTTTATGACCTGGAAAAAAATAAGCTTTCTATGTCTTTATTCTGCAACTGTAAAATGGGGGTAACACTAACCAGAGTAGTGAGGATTAAGTAAGACAATACTTGTGAAATGTTTACATCAATACCTGACATATAGTAAGCAATCACTACATTTTGCTTATTACTATTATTAACACTTGGGAGACCATGACGATTTTTGTTTGTCATTTCATTTACTTTATTTTACTATAGTTTTAATTTAAATTCATTTGATTTTTTAAAATTATGAAAATATGATAACACATTTACAGGAGACTTGGAAAATACAGAACAAAATTACATATCAGTTCAGTTCAGTTCAGTCGCTCAGTCGTGTCCGACTCTTTGCAACCCCGTGAATCGCAGCATGCCAGGCCTCTCTGTCCATCACCACCTCCTAGAGTTCACTCAAACTTACATCCGTCAAGTCGGTGATGCCATCCAGCCATCTCATCCTCTGTCGTCCCCTTCTCCTCCTGCCCCCAATCCCTTGCAGCATCAGAGTCTTTTCCAATGAGTCAACTCTTTGCATGAGGTGGCCAAAGTACTGGAGTTTCAGCTTTAACATCATTCCTTCCAAAGAACCAGGACTGATCTCCTTTAGAATGGACTGGTTGGATCTCCTTGCAGTCCAAGGGACTCTCAAGAGTCTTCTCCAACACCACAGTTCAAAAGCATCAACTCTTCGGCGCTCAGCTTTCTTCACAGTCCAACTCTCACATCCATACATGACACTGGAAAAACCATAGCCTTGACTAGACAGACCTTTGTTGGCAATGTAATGTCTCTGCATTTCAATATGCTGTCTAGATTGGTCATAACTTTTCTTCCAAGGAGTAAGCGTCTTTTAATTTCATGGGTGCAATCACCATCTGCAGTGATTTTGGAGCCCAAAAAAATAGTCTGACACTGTTTCCCCCCATCTATTTGCCATGAAGTGATGGGACCAGATGCCATGACCTTCGTTTTCTGAATGTTGAGCTTTAAGCCAACTTTTTCACTCTCCTCTTAGTTCCACTATATATTACCATTATTTTTTAAAGTAGGTAAATTAAGATTTTTAGTTTGAGTTTCAATATCAAACTCTCAAAAATTAATAGAATGAAATGATAATTAATAATGAAATATAATAGAATTAATAGAATGAAAAGTAGAAGGATATAGTAGACCTGAAAAGCACTCTAAAGCAATTCAACATAACACACAAAAGCAGGATACAAATTCTGTTTAAGTTCCAATAGACTGTAAACTGGTTTCCCTGGTGGCTCAGACCATAAAGAGTCTGCCTGCAACACAGGATGCCCAGGTTCGATCACTAGGTGGGGAAGATCCCCTGGTGAAGGGAATGGCTACCCACTATACAGTATTCTTGCCTGGAGAATTCCATGGACAGAGGAGCCGGGCAGGCTATTGTCCATGGGGTCACCAAGAGTTGGTCACACTGAGCGACTGACCACACAGACTATAAACCAGGAGACATTGGAACGTAACCGAGGATGAAAAACAAGGTGTAAAAATTTCATGGTCTAAAGATATTAAAATCATACAAAGTCTGTTATCACTGTGGAATTATGTTAGAAATCAATATCAAAAGATATTTGAAAATAACCCACATATTTTCAAGTGTAAGGTGATGTTTACAGAGATCTTTGACTTAGTCATTGAAAGCCTCAATAAAAAGCACAGAGTATGACTGCAGAAAATAAAGTATTTAAATGAGAAATTAATATCAAAAATACTTTACAAACCCCATGTTTTGGAAATTAAATGTCCACTTTTAAATGACGTGTGTATCTAAGAAGCCATACGAAGGAAAATTAGAAAATATTTTTTAACAGATTGTGGGAACAGGTAGGCATCTTCTACTATTGTGATTATTTAAACTATTACTCATATTAATACCATTGTACCATGATTGGTCAACAGAAAATAATAGAATTCCATAAAACTAAAACTGTCATTTAATAGAAAAATCTGTAATCACTTTTTAAAATCCAGATGCACATTAGAATTATCTTGGAACTTTTAAAAAATAACACAAATGCCCAGGTATCATTTTTTTTTCTCCAAAGCTCCAGAGGTGATTCTAATGAAGAGTCATGTTTAAAAACAACTGGACGGTGTGATGATCTTTTACTTTTATCTAGTTTGTTACACTTTTTCTATTTCATATTCATTGCTCCCATTTTAGTTAATTAACACTTTCCAATTTCTCTCTTTTTTTTTTGTTCTTTCTCAAGCCTTTATCAAGTATAATAAAAAACTTTTATATACATATATGTAGTATATATAATATATATGTTTTAGAAAATATGAATTTTTGCTTAGCTAAAAAATTTATGACATTTTGGTTCCACTTGTTTGACTAAGTATGAATAGAATGCTAGATTTCTAATTTACATTCATTCAGAACTTTGATGACATTTATTCTGGAAAGTCTAGAAAGCTTATTATTTTAGTGATTTTTTAAAAAAAAATTAAATGAGGCTTTAAACTTCTAATCCGAACCTGAGAATACAAAGAAACACTATGTTGTAAAAAACAAAACAAGCAGGAAATTAACATGTGATATAGTTTTATTAGCTAAAGTACAGATTTCGTTCAAATTTCACAAAATTTTGTTAGTGTCCATTATTTATGTTCCGACCTTATTCAAGATCCCACACTGTATTAACATTTAGTTGTACTGAGCAGCTTCAGCTGCATGTAACAAATTTTGACAAATTCTCTTTTCATTTTTTTTTTATCCTGTTGATGATGTTTAATGAAATGGATGTCCTAAGTACTGCACACCACTTCCTTGGATCCTGCAGCCTCTTGCCCCCAGGGAAAAGGGCAGGAAAGTGCCATCTTAGATTGAATCCTACACCCTGTCCGAGGATGAGAAGGCTGCTGGGACCCAAATTAAGGAGGATACAGTTAAATCAGGAGCTCTTTTTGATAGAGTTGGCTGGTCCTTTTCAGAGGCTCAAGTCCCCTATCAGGATGAGTCCCCGACGTGGTCCAGAAAGAGCCAGCATAGACCAGGAAGATGAAGCATGTTGCCTCCACTACTCCTGGCCAGGAGAAGAATCTGGATACATAAAAGAAGGGGCACCACACAGGGGTCCTTGTTATCCTTGGACTCAGTACTTGAGTCCCCCAGTCACATCACTTCCTTAGGGCAGTGAGAGTCAACATAACACTGTTTGCTAAGAAACGTACTGTCTATAAATGTGATGCCCAGCCAAAATCCCCTTCTGCTAAACTCTGGTGTCCATCTTTGCCCACTTACACAAAACTCAGATAAATTGATTACAAAAGAAAAATGCAAATTGTACTAAAGTTACAGGATTTCAGGAAGTGAAAATGATGCTGAAGAAGCATCCAAATTCTGTGCAAAGCCACTGACAAAGAAGGATCTGGCCATTCTTGATTTGAAGGAAAAAAGGACAAAGCTGATAACACAGCAGACACTCAAAAGGGAATGATCTGAGTGTCATGGATTAACGAACAGCTTTGTGAAAACGCAGAAGACTTTGGATCATTTTGCAAAAAAATGACACCTGGGAAGATCATGCTGTGAAAATTAACCACAAAGAATGGCTACAGAGTGAGTCATCGCACAATTTTCTGCTGAAAAATTTATACCCCCAAATCAACATGTGATTCATTCTTTGCTCAAAGATTACAGATGGTATTATAGTCATAGATTAAAACACAAGATAAATTAATTTTAATAAATTGGAATACCATTTATAAGTTTTAAGACAAATTTAAGCTTTAAGATGAATTCCACATCTTTTTAGTTTTTACCATTACTAAGAAAGGAGATCCTTGCTTAACACAGGTCCATTTAAAATGGGCCTTTTCTAGCACTAATTTTCTTAGGATGAATGGACCTGGTATACTCCAGGTGAGGTCCCAGGATCCCCAGGACAAAAGGTGGACATTCTTTATGTTATGGTTCAGAGCTGCTGAGATCCATCACTCACATGCATTTGCCCAGCATAAGTGAGCAGGGGAAAAACACACACACACACACGCGTGCACACACACACACACACACGAAAGAGAGAAAGAGAGAGAGGAATCAGGAATCAGTTGCCCTGAGCTCTCACCCTCAGGTTCCAGGTGGGGCCAGTCTCTCCAAGTCTCTGTTACCTTGGTAGGGAGGGCTTTCCCAATATGAGTGGCTTCTCCAAGGCAAAGAACCATTGGTGGTTGGAGAGAAATTGCCCCAGGAGGACTGGACTCAAGCTCAAAGTACCAGGGCTTCAGGACTTGGACATAAGAGAGATAAAAATGGGCAAGTAGGCAGCCCTGGCTTGGCCTCAAGCATGTCCCAGAATCTGAGAACAGAGCTCTGCATATAGGCAGTGTTCTGGCCCTACCCTCATCCACCACCCCATGTGCAAGGATAGGGGCCACCTGGGGGCTGAGAGCCAGCAGCGAGTCCAGAAACGCCCGCTAGCAACAGAAACTCAAAGAGATCAAACCAGTCCATCCTAAAGGAAATCAACCCTGAATATTCACTGGAAGGACTGATGCTGAAACTGCAATACTTTGGCCACCTAATTCAAAGAACTGAGTCCTTGGGAAAGACCCTGATGCTGGGAAAGATTGAAGGCAAAAGGAGAAGGGGCGGGGGGAGACAGAGGATGAGAAGGTTAGATGGCATCATCAATTCAGTGGGCATGAATTTGAGCAAACTCCGGGATATAGCAGAAGACAGAGGAGCCCGGCGTGCTGCAGTCCATGGGGTCGCAGAGCCAGACACGCCTTAGCAACTGGACAACAACAAACAGGAACTCTGTTCTTTCACAGGGGCCTGATAGAAGCGCCTGCCTGCCTCGTGGTCCAGGCCCCAACCCCGAGAGGGAGGCCCGGTGGGCAGAGGAGCAAAGGTAGAGATGCTGGCACTGCCCCAAGAGCACCTGGTGCCTGCTGGGACCCCAGGCAACCTGAGTGCTGGTGGAGGGCTCCCTGCAAGGCCCGCACATCCATCACTCCTCCTGTCCTCCGGCTGCCTGCATCTCTGGAAATTGGCTGGAGCGATCGCTCTGAGGATCCTCAACAGGGGGACAGCATTAAAGACAAGTGAGCTTTGAGGCAGCATCTCTGACTCTAGATGGCGGCGCAAATGACCGGCCATTTCCTGGTCCACTGGTTAGCGATATTAGCATACTGTGCGTGGGGCAGCCTCCATCCGTCTCCTGCGCTCTTCATTACCAGCGTCAAGGTGGAATTGGCAGCTAACCTTTGAGTCCATGAAGGGTAATGTCCCTCGCTCCTGAGAGGACACTCTCACCTAGGACGGGCCTGTCCCAGGACCCTGGGACATTCTCAGTGGGCCATCCAGGCGACTGCTGCATCTGGAGGAGCTGACGTTTGTGGAGGGCTTGGGGTGAAGATGAACCCCAGGGGAGCTCTGGGTAGGTTTGGAGTTGGGAGGCCTGGCCTCTCTCTGGCCTCATCAGTAACTCGGGGGTTGTCCAGCAGGTCTTAGAAGTTCTCTAAGCTTCTGGGTTGTCCTCGCTTTCCCCAAAGTCTGGGGGATCCAGCCACTCCATGATCCATGATGGCTCCCTCTAAAGGTAATTGGAGGCTCTAGCCCTGCCAGGCTGCAACCCCAAATCTGTTCAGCAGGAGTGATTGACTGTAGCTCCCTCCCTGTTTGCTTGTGGCCAACGCACTGCAGGCTGGTTAGGGAGCAGAGTCCCTACGGGAAGGAAAGAGAGACTAGCTTGGGAGAGGGATCCTTCCTGTGGCCCTGTAAAAAGAATCTCTAGGATGCTCCGGCTGACTGCCCAGAGGCACCTCCCAGGTCAGCTGGCTGCTGAAGCTGTGGCCTGTACCCTCTCGGTGGCTGTGGGTGGCCGTCAAGCTGAGCTGCCTGGGGCTTATGGCCTGGCAGGGCTGGGTCTGTACACAGGGGATTAGATCACTGCCGGGGTGCCCTGAACAACTGGTTGTAGGGTGTTATTTATAGATTTTACTAAGTGTGACTTCTGCTGTTAAGGCCAGGGAATTGGGATCCAGCAGTGCTGGACTGGACCAGGCCGTGGGATATGACCTTGGGTTTTCCCCCCTCTGGGACTCAGTTTATTTATCAGTTAAATGGGAGGTTGGGCTTCCCTGGTAGCTCAACTGGTGAAGAATCCGCTTGCAATGCAGGAGACCTTGGTTCAATTCCTGTGTCGAGAAGTTCCCCTGGATAAGGGATAGGCTACCCACTCTTGTATTCTTGGGTTTCCCTGGTGGCTCAGAATGTAGAGAATCTGCCTGCAATGTGGAGGACCTGGGTTCGATCTCTGGATTGGGAAGATAACTCCAGGAGAGGGGCATGGCAACCCACTCCAGTACTCCTGCCTGGAGAATCCCCATGGACAGAGGAGCCTGGCGGGCTACAGTCCACGGGGTCACAAAGAGTCAGACACAACTGAGCGACTAAGCACAGCACAGCACGAATGAGCAGCTGGACCAGACTGTGGCTAAGAAACCTCCCAGCCTTGACCTGGGGGACTCTATAAACATTCATGGGGGCTGGAAAGTGTGCCCACTCGGGGGCCTTCCAGCGTCGTTCTGTGGAGTGTTAGGTTTGGGGTGGAGGAAGCTGGATGGTGTGACTCAGATGCCCTGACTCAACCTTCTCCTTCTGGAAAGGGCTCAGGGCATGACTGCATAACCAGGGGCAGGGAGATGCCATCTGGCTCCCAAGAAGTGCTCTGTCCACCCTGCGGGGACACCAAAGTCTCCCTGGATCTGGCTTGCTCCCCAGGAGAGGAGAGGTGGGGCTGGGGCCTGCTGTGAAATGGGGTGGCCTTTGTGATCAGCTTCATCCACCTGCACATTGATTACGGCTGTACTCACACCTCACATGTGTCTGAGCTCCTATTTATCCCTCAAGACCCCACTCTGTTGCTGGCCTGCCCTTCCACTTCCCCTTCTCTTCCTGTCCCTGCACCACCATCATCACACAGTCTGACCTCTAGCTGGCACGTGGAGGACTCATCAGTGGGCAGTAAGTCCATAAGCCCCTGCAGGGCAGGCACTCTGTTCCCTAGTACATGGTACAGGAGGTTCTTAACCAAATTTTGCTCAATGAATGAATGAGTGGAAGAAGTGAAATGAGCAGATGTGTTGATGAGGACATTCCAGGATGAAGGGTATTGTGGGCAAAGGTCAGGGGTGGGAACAGCCTAGTCTTCAAGGAATAACCAGTACAGACAAGTGTGGGGAGGGGAAAACCTAAGTCCCCTTTTCATTACTCATTTCACTGGTACTTGGGTATTTGTCTTAATATTGGTATTACTCACTAGACTGTGAATCCCACGTGTCCATCTGACTGTTTTCACAGGACTTTGCCCAAGACTGAGCACAGAGTAGGTATTTAATAGGTGCTCACTAAATAAATTAATTAGATAAAATGCAATGTCTAAGTGGACAGTCCTGTGCTTGTATGGCAGGTCCACAAGCACCAGAGACCCAGGTCCATTACAAGATTGCTATACAAAATGCAGGATCCCTAATTACATTTGAATTTTAGATGAACAATAGATAATTTTAAAATTATAAGTATGTCTCAAATTTTGCCTGAGACATACTAATCATTCATTTTTATCTGAAATTAAAATTAAACTGCTGTTTGGGGATTTTACTTTTTTATTTATTTGCCTTTTGAGGGGTTTTGTTTTTTGGTATCTTATTTTGTTAGTTTTATCTGTTTGATTTTGCTAATCAAGCAAGGTATCCTTCCCTCTTTACATTTTGTCCTACTTATTCTTGGCTTATATTCTCATGATGGCTTCAGAATCACAAGATGGCTGCTGGAGTTCCAGCCTTCTTATTTGTGATTTAGGAAAGAAGAAGGATAAAGCAAGGATGGACAAAGGACACCTGTCTCCCTTTGAGTCAAATTTTTAAAAGAGATTTCGTAACTTGAATTACGAGGTGGTTAATGTATGGGTTACAAATATTAACAAGCATTAAATCTGGGCTATGGGTGTATATAGGTGTCCATTACCCTGCTCTACCCTTTTTTCATGCCTGAAAACTGTCTTAATAAAAAGATTGCTTCTTTTTAAAGATTGATTTCCCATAATCCTTGCCCAATAACTTTTGCTTTCGTTTCATTGGCCAGCCCTTGTAGAAAGGGGGTCTGGGAAATGTAGTCTTTGAACTGGATATACCAAAGCCTGGATGTAATTCAGGTTATGTCAGTGAGAAAGAAGGGAGAACAGACATTAGGCAGGAACTCACAGCCTCTGTCCAGGGCACGATTCCTCAGCTTTCTCTGCACAGCACACAGAGCGGCTGGGGCTGCAGTACCCCAATTTCTGCTTTGGCTTCCTGTTGAATCCAGCTTCTCCTGGGCTCACCCAACCTTGTGATGGGACTTCTACCCTTGGAATGGTGCCTAAATCACAGTCAATCCCTCTCCCAAGAGTGGGTATGGAGAGGAGCCCTGCTGAAGCCCCAACCTATGCATTCTGCAGCTTGTCCCCTGTGTGGTCTTTGCCAAGGTGCTGAACCTTGGTGACCTGTGAGGTGGCCTCTAAAGAACATGCAGCCTAGCTCCTTCCCTCCCTCAATGGGAAGGGCTTACATTTCCCAGGGCAAAGACCCCACAGGAAGTGTATCCATCCTGTGTGGGAGGAAGATGCTTGAGCAGAAAGCCACATTCTGAGCTGTTGTCCCAGGTAAGATGGCTGCGTAGTCCCTAGCTGTCAACTAATCAGGAACTTAGAGTACCAAGGGTGCTGCTCGGGGTATACCACAACCAAGGGTGCTGCTCGGGGTATGCCACAACCAAGGGTGCTGCTCGGGGCATACCACAAGCCCTCAGAGCCATGAAGAAACTCAAGCTGTACTGTCCCCTGCATGCTTACCGCAGAGCAGGCCTGCTATGACTATCTGGGGAAGAGGCGGGGAGGCACTCTTGGTCCATCCACTAACAGGTAAACTGTGTCTATCCATGCAGTGGAATATTCAGCTCAGTCGCTCAGTCATGCCCGATTCTTTGCAACCCCATGAATCGCAGCACACCAGGCCTCCCTGTCCATCACCAACTCCCAGAGTTCACTCAAACTCACATCCATCGAGTTGGTGATGCCATCCAGCCATCTCATCCTCTGTCGTCACCTTTTCCTCCTGCCCCTAATCCCTCCCAGCATCAAAGTCTTTTCCAGTGAGTCAACTCTTCTCATGAGGTGTCCAGAGTACTGGAGTTTCAGCTTTAGCATCATTCCTTCCAAAGAACACCCAGGGCTGATCTCCTTCAGAATGGACTGGTTGGATCTCCTTGCAGTCCAAGGGACTCTCAAGAGTCTTCTCCAACACCACAGTTCAAAAGCATCAGTTCTTCGGCACTCAGCTTTCTTCACAGTCCAACTCTCGCATCCATACATGACCAGAGGAAAAACCATAGCCTTGACTAGACAGACCTTGGTTGGCAAAGTAATGTCTCTGCTTTTCAATATGCTATCTAGGTTGGTCATAACTTCTTTTCTTCCAATGAGTAAGCATGGAGTATTACCCAGTCATAAAAAGGAATGACATATTGATCCACGCTATCACTCGGGTGAACCCTGGAAATATGCTGAGTGAAAGAAACCAGCCCCAAAGGATCACGTACTGTTTGATTCTACTTATGTAAACACACAGAATGTTATCTGCCCATTCTACAAATCTCCAGGACAAATCTACAGAGACAGTAAGTAGGTTCATGGTTACCAAGGCTTGGAGGATTGAGGGAAAATAACAAGTGACTGCTAATGGGTTCGAGGTTTCTTGGGGGATGATAAAAATGGTATGAAATTGTGGTGATGTTTGCACATATCTACAGATGTACTGTGCTGTGCTTAGTCGCTCAGTCATGTCCGACTCTTTGCAACCCCAAGGACTGCAGCCTGGCCAGGCTCCTCTGTCCATGGAAATTCTCCAGGCAAGATACTGGAGTGGGTTGCCATGCCCTCTTCCAGGGGATCTTCCCAACCCAAGTCTCCCGCATTGCAGGCAGATTCTTTACTGTCTGAGCCACCAAATCATACACTTTCAGCGGGTGAATTGTGGGACTTGCCTTGTGATCCAGTGGTTAGGCCTCTATGCCTCCAGTGCAGGGGGCACTGGTATGATCCCTGGTCGGGGAAGTAAGATCCCACACGCCATGGGGAGTGGCCAAAAAGTAAGTAAGCAAATAAACAAATGGGTGACTTGTATTTGTGAATAGTATCTCAATAAAGCTAAAAAACAACCTTGTGGAAACAGGAGATATTTTTATCAACAGCCACAATATCACAGTAAGTTAAAGCTGGCTAGGACTCCCAGGAAGCCAACCTGGAAGATTCCCAGTGTGGACTGGAATTCCAGAAGCCGTGTCCAGCTGGCGCGGAGTGGGGAGGAGTCCTGCCTGGTCCACCGAGCAGCGAACGGCTCGAGTGAACGCGCCTCCACTTACATATATCGATCGTTTACCTCCCTCTGTTCCCAGCGCAAGATCTATGAGAAAGAGGAAAGGAAAAAGGAGCGAGGGCTTAAACTCTTATCACTAAAGTGAGTCTCCCTCTACATTAAAAAACTATCCAGACCCTGTGGCAGGAATGGGTTCTGGTCTTGGGGCATAAATTTGTGTGTGTGGAAAAAAGACTTATTGGTGAATTTAGCAGTATTTTTCGTTGAACTGGCAGTTGCTAACCATTACACCAGTATTTATTTGATTCTTAAAGAGTACAAAACCATGGACCACAAATAAAGAAGATGGAGTAATAGTTTGTGGCTGGGCCACTAGCTTTAAACTTGAAATGAAGTGTCCAGTTTTGAGTTACTGTGTCCAACCACCATTTGTACAGTTTGAAAAGTGGGAGCATTTTTCCAGGCTGTCAGTGAGACTGTAGTTCATTCCCGTGAATGATATCGCTGAAGGAGCAGTTGTTCTGCTGTGAGCACTTCACTCATGACCAGAATATATTAAATTATTAATCTGGGCCTCCCGGCGTAATTTAGGAAGGGCTTCTATTTGACACATCCCTGTACATCCTTGTTTTATTGCTTGCTCCCGCAGGTAACAATGTCTCAAAGGTCTCGGTCCTGAATGAAGTTAAAATTGCATGTCACCCAATAGCATATGCAGTTTTGTAGCTTATTTTGCTGTCAAAATTACCACCCTGCAACAACATGAGACATTAATGGGGACGTGGTGTGATTTACCTCACCGGCTCTGGGCCCTGTGGCCGGAGAGGATGCCCCACGTCCAAGCGGCCACGTGTTTGGGAAAGCTGATACCTCAGCCCTTCAGCTCTGCCTTTGGTACCCAAACTACGTCACCCCACGTGGCAGGCCTCTCCTGAGATGAAAATAAGTGGTGGGTGAGGTTGCCAAATAATTGTTAGGCTTGTTTTAAGTCACTAGGGAAGAAAATGTCTATTTCAAGCAAGCTAGTCCTCCAGGGACAGAGAGGACTCGGCCAATTTCTCAGTGAGGCCAGAGACTGTGGTCTGTTAAGAGCATGTCCAAGGCTTATGTAAAAATATCTAATTTTAAGGCTAATGGGTGCCTCCTTGACTTACAATTTTTTTAATAATTGAAAAAGATATTTTTAACTGGCGTATGATTGCTTTACAATGCTGTGTTCATTTCTACTGTGCAGCAACGTGAAATCAGCTTTATATATACACACATCCCCTCCTCCTTTTGACTTACAATTCGACCCAACATTTTCCTACCCTGTATAAAGCCAGCATCTTTGGAATGTTTGCTGTCTTGAGGAACAAGAGAAGCCCACACAGCTGGGCTGTGACTTTAATGAAACTATGGACTGCCCATATGGGAAGAATGTTGGAGACAGCTCAAAACCACCCGGAAGACTGAACCAGAGGCTGGGCTGCATTTGAACTCTCATGGTCCTAGATGCTTTTGCCTTTGTGTGCTCCTCCTGCCATTAAAAATAAAATTAAAAATACATAATTTAAAATACTGGTAAACTATATAAATATGTAATAAATATATAATGGACTTATGTATTTTAAATTTCAATTTATGGCTGCATTGGTATGAAGACAAGTAAAAATTGGACTAGATTCATGATTAGAAAGACTTTACTGTGATATTAAAATTTCTGCTTCTGATTCTGGAAGAAATGAAAATTAAAACATTTCTTTGGGTCCTAGGGACAGTGCCTGGTGGGTACATCGACCCTGACCTGGGTTGCAGGATTCAACCTTCGAATCCTCCTCTGAGAATTTCTCTCTTTTGAGGACAGGACATCCTGACCGAGGCAGCTCATTGGAGGAGCTAAGATGAAGGGCATCGTGTGTCCCCCATCATGACCCAGACCGCTCCCCATGCTTCCCTACGGTTCCTCGTGCCCGGTGATGTCAGACACGCTCTCCTTAAATGGCTCCCTCCACTTCCCATTGATCTGCCTTAATTTCAAACAAATAGGACCATGGCTGTGGATTTTCCGGTGCATTTGAGAGCTGGGGACTGTTCGTGAATACAGGAGCAGAACGCTCCAACTACAGGCGTGGTGGGCTGTGATGATAGGAAAGGGCATTAATGATGGGCCATGATGGCTGACCCTTGACCTCATCGACCGCAACCCCTCTCCCCAGCTGAGTTTCTGCAGTCTGGTCATCTGTGAGGGGTTTAAAGGGCAGCTGTTGTCCCCGGTCAACCAGCCTGCCATTAATAATGTTTTCATCTGTGACAGTGACAAACCCATGGTACTTGAGGAGAGTTTATTAAGGTCAGTCTATAAATAAGAATTAAATTTTTTAAAAAATGGGTTGACACAGATAAACAGACAGACAAATGAAGTGATTGGGCAAAACAATAAATATAAGAATGGACAAGATGCTTGGAGAGCTCTGCCTGGAAAGGGAGGCCCAGGCCATTCTCTCTCCTCCAGCCTCTCTGCAAGTTTAAATTTCATGAAGCTGCTTCAGAGCACATAGGTTTTGTGAATCTCAGCCCTGGCTAATATTTTGTCATGTAATGCCTGTTCTCTCAGCTGATAAAAGAATTGCAGCCATTTCTCTATGTCAAGCATAAAACTGAGGGCTGGTAAAATTTAAATGTCTCATCTGTCCCTGGCTTGCATGCAAATGGCCTGACCCGACAGCTCTGCTCCAGGCCTGCGGGCAAGTGACAGTTGGTGCCGGCTTGCTGGTCCAGCCCTTGTCTGGGGACTGACTCAGCAAAGTGGCCAGGGAGGCTCTGAGCCAGGAACCTCTCTCCCTGCAGCCTGGTCTTGGCTCAGAGGGCAGGCTTTCCCCCCTATAGCTTTCATGTGTTTGAGGTGTTGGCACAGACCATTCTACTCCTTTACGTAGTCACGTTCTACTTGTTCTACTCAAGGTTTTAACAATCCTGGTGATGATTCTCTTTCTAATTGTGCTGCATAGCATGTGAGATCTTAGTTCCCTGACCAGGGAACAAAGCTGAGCCCCCCGCAGTGGATTAACCACTGGGTCACCAGGGAAGTCCTGAGCATCGTGATGATTTTTAATGACACACTTAAACTGTTTTCAATACTCTTTTGCATGTGTCGGCTCACGGAACCCTCACAAGAAAGGCTCAGGGCAAGTCTGATGATCTCCACTGGGAAGATGTTCTGGGCACAGAGAGGCTAGGCTAGCTTGAGTCAATCAGGACACAGGAGCTGAGCTAGGCCACTGTCCACTAACTCTGAGGAGAAGTGAGGAAGGCAGTAGGTAGGAGGCCCAGGCTCTGCAGGGAGATGAGACTTGGTCAGTGTTCCACCTGCCAGGCATGCCCATTAGCAAGGACATGGAGTCATCTTGACCTCAGTGATAGCAACGGAGCATGGTGGTGTTTATTGCTGTTCAGTCGCTCAGTCGGGTCTGACTCTTTGTGACCCCATGAACCGCAGCAGCACGCCAGGCTTCCCTGTCCTTCACCATCCCCTGGAGCTTGCTCAAACTCATGTCCATCAAATTGGTGATGCCATCCAATCATCTCATCCTCTGTCGTCCCCTTCTCCTCCCACCTTCAATCTTTTCTAGCAACAGGATCTTTGCCATGAGTCAGTTCTTCGCATCAGATGGCCAAAGTATTGGAGTTTCAGCTTCAGCATCAGTCCTTCCAATGAATATTCAGGACTGATTTCCTTTAGGATGGACTGGTTGGATCTCCTTGCAGTCCAAGGGACTCTCAAGGGTCTTCTCCAGCACCACAGTTCAGAAGCATCAATTCTTTGGCGCACAGCCTGCTTCATCAGTTCTTCGGCACTCAGCTTCAGCATCGTGGTGTCAGGCCCTAAAGAACCTTCGGGGTCTGGCTGGTGCTTTATGCCACATAAGGGAATGTCGCTGTGTTCCTTCTTTGAGAGCAATGAGACTGAGGCACCCGTGGTAGTCAATTCTCAGTTAAGGAGAATCATCAGTCAGGATGTCCCTAATGCAGAAGCAGGCAATAGACAAGATGACAAGGTCCCCGAAATGTTCTGCCCCCTGTGGCTTCTCTTGTTGGGTTGACCTATGCTAACCCAGGCCCAAGCTGGGGGGTCTCGGGGTCCCCCAAAGACTGGGAGCTGCACACAGTTCCCACCTGGAACCACAGGCAGCTGCTACGTATCTGAAGGACCTTCTGCGGGAGCCTCGGTTTCCCCCCGGGCAGTGGGGGTGACATCCTTTTGTCTCTGAACCTCAAACAGCATTCTGAAAGGGCCTCAGAAATGAGGGTCAAGGGGCATACACCGTGGTCCGGTCAGGCCTGGGAGCTGTAGCACTGTCTTTAAAAAGAGAGATTTTATTTATCGATTTGGCTGCGTTGGGTCTTAGTCATGGCACGCAGGATCTTTCATTGTGGCGTGTGGGCTGTCTCTAGTTAAGGTCTGACTTCTCTCTCGAGTTGTGGTGCGGGTTGAGTGACTGTGGCTCGAAGGCTTCGTTGCCCCGCAGGCGTGTGGGATCTTAGTTCCCCGACCAGGGATCGAACCTGCATCCCATGCACTGGAAGGTGGATTCTTAACCGCTGCACTGCCCGGGAAGTCCCTGTAGCATGATCTCACATTGGCCTTGTTTTCTGAGACTCTGAGTGGCCAGGGAACCAGCATTTACCTGGATTTTTCCCCATTTTTTTTGCACCCAATTTGACAGCAACATGGACAGCGCATGAACACTGGCCTGGAAAGGTCCTGACAAGTGAGGCAGGAGATGAGAAACGAGGTGGTATTTTCCTTTCCCTCTTTGAATGACCTCCCCCACCCACCCCAGAGGACTCTGCCTGTTCCTGTTACCCACCACGATGAGCAGCACAGGTGTCTCTGCCCCGGAGCTCGAGTCGGGGGAGCAACTGGTCCAGCCCAGGGCACCCACGTGTGAGGCACAGGGTAGGCAAGGCAGGTGGGAAAGTGAGTTTGGTGCGGGGGCGGGGAGTCTGGCAGGCTCGCCAGGAGAGGGAGAAGCCTCCTCCAGGACCCCAGGCGGCTCCCAGGCAGGGGAGCGCGTCCCTCCAGATGCTACTCCCCACCAGCCCCGGGAGCAATGAAAACTGACCTCAGACACACCCGTGGCCCTGGCAGCAGCCCCTCCTGGGGTCCATCCCCTCTCCCCTACTCCCTGCCTAGCCTCTCCAACCTGGCGCCCACCCTCTCCCACATCCTCCTTGCTCACTTTCTTCATGATCTGAAATTGCATGTTTTCTCTTTAGGGCCTGTCTTCCTCTCCCCCTAAGAGTGCAAGTGCCTGGGGCCCAAGGAGCCGGGGGCTCCCCCTTCAATACCACGGGACCAGGAATTGAATGTGAGGGACACTCACGACCCAGAATGATCTTCCATGGGTGGACACCCCCAACCAGGATGGCACCTCCGCTGGAAAGTGCAGCCCCTCCCTGAGCGAGCAGACGTGTCCCCATTCTTCCCAATTCAGCTCATGGGCCTGCTTGCCAGGACTCTCCAGAGAGCTTTCTAGAAGCTTCCAGAGCAGGAGTGAGGAAGATTCCTGACCTCCTGTCTCTGATCCCAGGCTTGACGACTAGGGGCAGAGAGGCCAAGCTGTTGCCACTGTAAACAAGCTAGGTTAAGGCGGTGGCTGTGCCTGAGGGTCAGACCCGGCCACAGAGATGTGGTGGGAGAAATGGATCCGGGCTGGGCATCTTGGGTGGACTTCACTGATTTTTCCCAGTGTTAAAACCAAAATCCAGGGGCGTCCTTGTTGGTCCAGCGGCCCACACTCCGCACTCCCCGTACAGGGGGCTCAAGTTTGATCTCTGGTTGGGGAACTAGATCCTGCATGCCGCAACCAAAGAAGTAAATATATATTTAAAAAATCGAAGCCCAAAAGGCGTGTAATTGGACTTCTTTCAAAAACTGGCAGCCGTATTTCAACCTGTAATCACACCATAACTGGTGATGCCCCACAACCTCTAAGCTTCTGACATTCCATCTGTGTGACTCATGATGGCCACCTCCTCAGAGTTAGAACTCACCACGGTCTCACCCACGTCATGGGGGTAATGGTGCCCCTTCCATTCCTTCCTGCATCTGATTCCCTCTGTGACATTTTAATCAGTTCGAACTGGAGCAAATCTCCCTTAATCACTCTCTGAAAATCTTTAATTGTTAAAATTCTTTTTTTTTTTTTTTTTGCTGCTTAAAGTTTCATTATTTTTAAATAATCCAATTTTACGGGCATTGCATTCTTAATGTGACCTAATTATAGGGGATGTTTTGGTAAAGAAGCGGTGGGCTGCTTCATTCAGGAGTCTTTACCTTCCCACGAAAGTGGCTGCCTTGAGGATTTTCAGGATTCCGATCATTGCACACTGTAATTATACGTATTTTTACTGGCAGCTGTGAGAATTTTGCGCTTCAAATAATTAAATGGAACACAACCAGAACTGCAGGAGAAGATACACACCTTCATAACAGCAACAAAACTGGCTTCAGACCACATCTCCAGAGCTGCCTTGATGAGGCCCCAGCTAATGCTCGGTTTTCACTGTCCCCCAAAAATTAGTGGGAAATGTACGAATTTGTCTCCAAATAAGTGAATTTGGGATATCTGGGTCCTGAATCTGCTTCTTCACCAGCAGTGTGACCTTGGCTGAGCTATTTTCCTCCTGGGTTTTTGTTTCCTTACCTGTAAGTGGGGTTGATGATAACAGTACAGCTTCCCAGCACAGCCGTGAGGATCAAGTGAGATGATGGAAGTAAACTTGCTTTGTACAAATTAGAAGGACCCGATGAGCTGCTCAGAGCTTCAGCTTCCCCAGAGGATGAATTGGAGGAACTGAAGGCCTGGTGTCCATCAGCCAAGCCAGTGTCCTCCACCACTGGGAATGTTCTGCCCTCAAGCTGGACACTCTAATACGCTCCCTATCATCTCAGGAGCCCCTCTGACCCAGGGCCCCAGGGTCAAGTGTGCTGCCATCTCCATTTCCACTCCCTGCTTTCATTCTCCTTGAGGATGACTGGAGATCTAAGGAAATGGGTACTTCAAGAAAGCCCAAAGCACAGGGCATGGAGCCACTGACTCCAGAGTCAGGCTTCTTTGTTTTTACATAAAGGTAAAACTTGGCCACGTGAAATCAACCATGAATGTTTTTGGTGAGAGCTTTTATAAAATAATCTGAAAATAAGCTTTCAATACACATTTCTTAAATGAATGGATGGACCAGAACCATCAAAAACAAAAAGACAAACTTTTGGGGAATATAAATAGAGATTTGGAACACCTTAAACTGCTAATCCTTTGAATGTCTCCTTATTCCTTAAATCTGAGCCGGCCCCTATTTGGGTAAGAAAGCAGGTGCTTGGTTTTCCTGTTGCAAGCAATTCAAGTGGGACTCTGATCAGCAGGCTTGTTCTCATCGTGCCATGCAACCCTCAACTGGCGTGGGTTTCTCCATGGCATCAGACATTGTAGGCCCATCTGAGGTTTAAATACACAGGTGCATATTGACAGGACCAGTGTCCTTAAAGGAGGAGGGACGTGCAGGGGGACCGTGGCCATCTTCACCATCTGTTGGTGCCCATTAACTTGCCACCTGGAGTCACTCTGGGGCTGCGGCCCCCTCACCATCACTTTCAGATTCTACTTACTGTTACCTTTTCCCTGCTCTATGTGCCACTTGTTTACTCTTTGACGTGACTAATTATAACTCTTTTTGAAGAATGACACCATTTGCTGAAGTCACTTCAGATGCCACTCCATGGGCCCAAGGGCCACCAGAGACATCGAGGGAAGTAGTCCATCATCCTGCTGGACACTGGGCAGCAGGCAGTTTGCATCAAGGCTGTTGTGGAAATATGACCATAGCCCAGTGAAACTGCAAGCAGGAAGTGGCTTCTCTCAGCAGCAGGGGAGGTGGCCGGCAGGAAGAACTCCTGGATGGGGGTTTCTGCCAAGGGGTGGTCCTGCCCTGGCTGCATCCCCAGGCCCCTCCACTCCAGAAGCTGTAGCATCCCCTGAGGTGGCTGCCACAGTCTCCCTCCAAGACAAAAGGTGCCATGGCAACTGTTGCGATTAATCACCACTGACATCTAAAAGATTGACTGCTGGGGTCATTTGGCACAATGGCAAAGCCCAAGGGACTGCATGGCTCCTTCCCACCTGAGGAGACTAGGAGCATCACTGGCCTCTTAGAACCTCAGTGTCCTTGTCTCTAAAATGGGACCAGGGATAATGAGTATCACACTAATCATTTGGAGCTCCCCAGGTGGTACAGTGGGAAACATTCTGCCTGCCAATCCAGGAGACACAAGAGATGTGTGTTTGATCCCTGGGTCGGGAAGATCCCCTAGAGTAGAAAATGACAATCCACTCCACAGTTCTTGCCTGGAGAATTCCATGGAGAGGGGAGCCTGGCGGGCTACGGTCGATGGGGTCGCAAAGGGTTGGACACGACTGAGCACACACACACGTGCAAACACTAGTAATTTGGTCATAGGATCATCCATGTAAAACAAACAGCAAATACACTCTTCAGTATAGTACTTTCACTCATGTTAATCATGTTTTCGGAGAAGGCAATGGCACCCCACTCCAGTACTCTTGCCTGGAAAATCCCATGGATGGAGGTATCCTTATGATAACCTTGGGAATTTTTTATTAGTGTGATGATTTTCCTGATGAGGAAATTAGGGTTCCAAGAGGCCCAGTGACTCTTGTGGTCAGTGAGCTGGCAGGGGTGGTGCTGGCGATCAGCTCAAGGTGCCCTGGACTAGCAGGTACCCACTGGCCTCTCAGCACGCATCACCAGTTCAGTTTCCTCAGCAAGTCCCTCCAAAGAGCCAAACAAACCACTCAGCAAGAGCATTTAGATCCGTGCTATCAATATTATGGACACGGTCACATGTGGCCACATGTCATCAAAATGAAATCAAGTTTAAAATCTAGTTCCTGAGCTACAGCAGAAGTCTCTGGTGCTGAGGAACTGGCTGTATCAGACCATGGTTCTTCCCCTTTTAAAACCAATTTTTTTCCCCTCATCTCTGGTCTATAAGTATTTTTTTTTTTTTTAAGAAGGAAAGGGAAAAAACCTACATTGGGATCGACTTCTGTATCAATCCATGTTACATTGCCATCCATGATTTAAGACTGTAGAATCTTGAATAATCTATATCATTTTAACAAATAAATGATTTACTATGACAGGGGAAAAAAAAATCTAGTTTCTCAGTTTTACCAGTTACTGTGGCTGGTGTACTGGGCTGTACACTGTTTACGCTGGCTCAGAACATTCTACTGGACTATTCCGAACCTTTCTCTCAGCCCTGTCTTTTCTCCATGGGCAAAATCTTTCTTCAGGTCAAAAAAACTGAGCTTGTTTCATCGGCGCCAGCCAGTTAGGAGATGGCAAGTCTTCTCTAATTTGTAGCAAATCTGACAGCAAAGACAGAGATGTTACAATCTTGATCAGAAAGAACAAAATCCTGCTGGGGGAAAAGGGAAAATTCACTCATCAAGTATTGTTTAAATTATTTGAAAATATACTGCATCTGTTTAATGTTTAAAGCCAAAGAAAGTGGCAAAGTAACCGAGCATGAGATAGCTTTCAATAAATAATCATGGAATAAATAGGAATATTCGCATGGGAGCCCTGGAAATGCACGAGTAGTTTGGTACCAATAAAATGCAAAGGATAAAAATAAAATACAATACAGCGGCAAAAGTATTTATATAAATCATGAAAATGTAAGGAAAGAAAAGAGCCAGCTGCCCCAGCTCACATTTGGAACAAGGTAATATGAGAAATATAAGTCTGCCACCAAAGACTGTATTAGAAGCTGGGAAATAACGAACACGATTGCATTGTAGTTTTTCCAAGGGTGAAATTTACAAACGATTTACTATAAATGTTTACCCAGTGTACAATAGAGAAATGTGATCAGAGATAATTTATCTTAAAATTTTCACCGCATTCTTACGTATTCCACTTGAGAAGGGAACATGGGGCTTTTAAACATGCATTGTATGTTCGCCTCCCCCCAGAGGCCTCCCACCCTCTTTTTTATGTTTTTTTTCCTTTTTGGCTTAACTAAAGCGACTGGACAAAGTGGTCCCTTCAAACCTCTGCTAAGAAAGTCAAGTTGTGTGGCCTGCAGTGAGGTATTAATTGATGACCAATCAGATCAATACTCATTCCATGAATCCATTTCAGAGCAAAACCCACATCTGGAGGAGGGAACACTTTGCTCTTTTAACCTACGTGGAGAGGGCTGATAGATGTCCCCCGTGGGTCTCCTGCACCTAATAGGGTTCATACCTTTGTTTGTTGGACAAACTATTCTCTAGATCAGTTCAAGTTAAAGACAAAATCTCTGGAGCTGGAAGACAGATATTCAAGGTCAGCTCTGCCCTTATCTGTCCTCAGGCCTCCCCCACACTGTTTAGTTTGTTTTTCAGTAAAGGATGTGATGTTAGAAGCACTTTTATACCATGAAGCATTAGCATTAGATGTTATTGTTCAGTCGCTAAATCAAGTCTGACTCTGCGACCCCATGGACGGCAACACGCCAGGCCTCCCTGTCCATCACTATCTCCCAGAGTTTGCTCAGATTCACATCCATTGAGTCAGTGATGCCATCCAACCATCTCATCCTCTGTAGCCCCCTCAATCTTTCCCAGCATCAGGGTCTTTTCCACCTCTTCGAATGAGGTGGCCAAAGTAATGGAGCTTCAGCTTCGGCATCACTCCTTCCAGTGAATATTCAGAGTTGATTTCCTTTAGATTGACTGGATTGATCAGCATTAGGTGAGTCAGGTTATTAGAGTGAAGGATTTTCTTGGGTGTGACACTCTACTCACTACTTTTCCAACCTCCTTCCCAAATGCTCATGCTGCAGAGAGCAGGATCTGCTCAACAGATCACAGTGAGATGCTGGTGTCTTCCACATGTCAGCCTTTCCAGTCCTAGAAAAAAACTAGCAAAGGGACTGGGGTTGTCTAGTCTGGAGAAGGGAAGGCCTGAGAACCTAGCTAACACCTTTAAACATCGAAATGACTCCTGGGCGGCAATGAATAGGCCTGTACAAGACTCCAGAGACAGGATCTGTGTGGGGAGACAGACACCAGACCAGCCTAAAATTGTTCTTACAGTTAGAACTCCTTCAGAGCTCTCTTGGGAGGTAATGAGTTCCCCATCCGTGGAAGTATTTACACAGATGCTGGGCTCCCCACCAGCTGAGAAAGTGGATAAGATAACTCTAAGGAACACGCTCAGGTTCTGTGCTAGGAGGGAAATCAAAGCTGATCCTCAGGACTTCCCTGAGGGTCCAGGGGCTAAAACTCTATGAGTTCGATCCCTGGCGGGAGAACTAGTCCCACATGTCACAACTAAGACACTGGGCAGCCAAATATA
>SJXQ01013134.1:5891-25891 GCA_006408695.1 Aepyceros melampus | reverse complement strand
CTGTAGGAGGGCATGGCAACCCACTCCAGTATTCTTGCCTGGAGAATCCCATGGACAGAGGAACCTGGTGGCCTACAATTCATAGGGTCACAAGAGGCAGACACGACTGAAGTGACTTAGTATGTATGAATGCATGGAGAGAAGACTCTCTTGGGTCCACTCTCCAGTGCAGAGGGAGAGAGGGCCTGGCTCGCAGAGGCCCCTGCAAAGACTGGACAGCTGAGGCAAGTGCTGCGGGTCCTGTCTGCCCTGTGCCTCCCAAGAGTGGTGCTCCCTGCAGGTGTCCTGAGGGAGCCTGTCCCAGCGCTGCAGAGCCTGGACTGAGACAACAGCCAGCTGATGGAAGCCCCTGAGCCACCAGCATGCTATCAGGGCGTTTCTTGTGCTCCTTGGCTCAGCATCTAAACCGCCAAGTCTGAGCCTCTGGGCACTCGGATGCCCAGTCATCTACAACAGCTTCCCGGAGTGCACTGGCGAGTGCCTGGTCATACTGGCGAGTGCTGGTCATACTGGAGAGTGTCTGGTCATACTGGCGAGTGCCTGGTCATACTGGAGAGTGCCTGGTCATACTGGCGAGTGCCTGGTCATACTGGAGAGTGCCTGGTCATACTGGAGAGTGCCTGGTCATACTGGCGAGTGCCTGGTCATACTGGCGAGTGCCTGGTCATACTGGAGAGTGCCTGGTCATGCTGGAGAGTGCCTGGTCATACTGGCGAGTGCCTGGTCATACTGGCGAGTGCCTGGTCATACTGGAGAGTGCCTGGTCATACTGGAGAGTGTCTGGTCATACTGGCGAGTGCCTGGTCATACTGGCGAGTGCCTGGTCATACTGGAGAGTGCCTGGTCATGCTGGCGAGTGCCTGGTCATGCTGGAGAGTGCCTGGTCATGCTGGCGAGTGCCTGGTCATACTGGAGAGTGCCTGGTCATGCTGGAGAGTGGCCACAGCCCACCTCTCTCAAGCGGCTCTGGGGGCCTCTGCCTTTGTGGACCCTCTACCGTCTTTGCAGAATCTGGGCTCCCTTCTCTGCCTTGGGTCCTCCTCTCCCCTCCAGGCCCATTCCAGCCGGCAGGAGAGGTCTCTCCCCAGGGGGCCCATCCTGTGATGCTTCTCCTCGGCCTGAGCCCCAGACCTGCATCACCGCCAGCAGCACCAGAATCGGGTGGTTACAATCAGCAGCTGAAACCAGCAGAATCCTCACCAGCCGGAGCGCTGGGTGGGAAGTTCTCCTGGCTTCTCTCCCAGCCTGGCAGCCCTCTCCTCTTCAGCATCCTCCGGCTCGGTGAAATATCCTCAACATTAATTATTCCAATTTATGAAATCTGGAGAAATAAAATCTCACTGTATCCCCTTCACCACTCCCCTACTCCCCCACCAAAATCGAGCATCTTATTTTGCTAACTGCTTAAACATAAAGCTCCAACAGAAAAAAAATTGTCCCCACAGCTCATATTTTTCATCATTTGGTCATTAAATAGTGATGGATATAAACCTATAAAGAACCTAAACTGAACCTTTTAACAACCATGAGCAATACTATCATTTCTTTAATAGAACCTGCTGACCGTGCCTTGCACAGACACCATTTGTCACTTTCAGCACGCAATAATCAATAAGTTGGCTTGAAAATAAATAATATAACAGTCACAATATATTATCTTTCAGACTGGCCTTATACTAACCATAAAATGGGACCAAAACAAGAAGGAAACTTCTACATAAATGTTAACAAGTCAGGAGCATCAAAGTTGGGCCTAATGCATGAGTTATACTGGTGCCAAGTCTCCCTCCCTAATTTGCTTTTTACAAATATTCATTTCTCTATTTATTTATTTTATTTTACTGCATTGGGTCTTAACTGGGGCACATGGGATACTCCTCAGGTTATGCCAGGTCTTTTCTTGTGGTGCTCAGACTCTCTAGCTGTGGCTCGTGGGCTTAGCTGCTCCACAGCACTGGGGATCTTCATTCCCTGACCACTGATTGAACCCATGTCCCCTGCGTTGCAAGAGGGATTCTTAACCACTGGACCACTAGGTGCGGGCGTGCGTGTGTACTAAGTTGCTTCAGTCGTGCCTGATTCTTTACAACCCTATGGACTGTAGCTTGCCAGGCTCCTCTGCCCTTGGGATTCTCCAGACAAAAATACTGGAGTGGGTTGCCATGCCCTCCTCCAGGGGATCTTCCCAACCCAAGGATCGAACCCGCGTCTCTTATGTCTCCTGCATTGGCAGGCGGGCTCTTTACCACTAGCACCACCTGGGAGCACCAGGGAAGTGCCCCCTATCTGCTCTGAGTTCTGTGGAGCTGAGCCTTTGCTGCTGCCCACTGCTGAGGTCAGGCAGTGGAGTTCTGGTCAGCGTGGTATTTGGAGGCCAGATTATCACAGCCTGTGTCACACAGGTGCAGACATCCTGAGTTTCCCGCCAGGAATCCTGAGTCATAGCTTCAGAGAGAAAAGGCCTGACTGGTTGAACACCCAGTACCAGGGTTTGTTTAGATCCAAGAGGGTGTCACAGTCCAGATTCAGCTTCAAGGATATGTATCTGTGGGAGAGAAGTGCCACAAAAAATCCAGGCCACCAGGTAGCCTTGATGGAGAGCGGGTTCCGGAAGCAGCAAAGCAGAGACTTGGTCCCAGGATTCCCCTGGGGGTTGAGTGACCCTTGGCGGCCCCCTCCATAGCTCACCTGAGTCGGTCATCATCAGATGCTGCTCCCCTGCAGCAGAGGGCCCCCCAGCCCAGGTCCCTGCTTCCTCTGTTCATTCATTCACTTTGTTCACCAGAATGGCACTGGGAGCCTACTATGCGCCAGGTCCTGTTCTAGGTGTCAGGGCCACGGTGGAGCAAGCAGATGAAAGTCCCTCTCTCCTGGAGCTTAGCCGCTCGTTGGGCAATAAAACAGACACACTATGTGAATCCACAACAGGTCAGGAGAGGGGCCAGAGCCAGAGAGAACCGCAAAGCGGGGTGAGGGAGCAGGTTCAAGTTCAGACCAAATCTATGCTGCTTCCCAAGTTCCCAGTCCATCCTCAGATCTACCTTTGGTCACGCGGTTTCCCTGGTGACCAGTCTCCCTCCGGGTCCTAATTCACTCTGTTCAGGTCTGGGCCAGGCTGCCAGATACCACTTTGTGCGAGACCCTCCCCCGCCCCCATGAGGCAGAAAGCACCGTTCCCAACTTCACAACCAGGAGCCCAGGGCTTAGAGGCAGCAAGTCACTGGTAAATAAGCCGACAAACTCTTCCTGTTAATGTGAGACTTCCAGTGCAGAAACCAGGGCATGCTCAGTCATGCAGTCGTGTCCGACTCTGTGCGACCCCATGGACTGGAGCCTGGCAGGCTCCACTGTACACGGGATTCTCCAGGCGAGAGTACTGGAGTGGCGTGCCATTCTCTTCTCCAGGGACTCTTCTCGACCCAGAGCTCGCACCCGGGTCTCTGGCGTTGCAGGTGGATCTGAAACCAGGGCCGTCCCGGACAAACTGGGATGGTTGGTCACCCTCAGGCCAGTGTCAGAGCTGGATCTCAAAGCCACCACGTTCTCAGGCTCTCCACTGCCCCTCAGGGAGGCCGCTTGCAATTTGAGGCAGCCACTACCACCCGAAGTTCTAGAATGACTAGCCTGGCAAAGACAAACTGAGACGATTTGGGCTGGTTTTCACAGAATTTGGAATCAAACAGACCTAGGATCCAATCCCAGCCTAGCCGCTCAGCAGCTGGGTGCCCCTGGTCGAACTGCCTAACCTCTCTGAGCCTCAGCCTCCTCATCTGAAAACGGAGGTGAGGATGCATATTTCAGCAGGGCCTTTAGGAGGATTTGAACTCACGCATCTGACGCAGCCCACAGTAGGTATTCCGCTGGTGGTGACATTATTAATACAGAGTATTTTATCCCTGGAGTTAATGGGAAGAGCTCCGGCTGCTCCTAGGGGCCGTGTGGAGGTAAGAACCAGCGCTGCAACATTTATTATGAATCAGCTGGGTACGTGGAGCCAAAAATACTCTCTGTGGGTAGCGTCTCTGTGACTGATATTAAAAATGACTGATTTAAGAGAAAGTGCTTCACCCTTGTTGCAAACTAAGAAGGTAGGGCTGGAGTGTTCTCAGCCTTAAATGCTGCAGTATTTCATCTTTGGGTAGTCATAAAGTTAAAGGTTAATAGGCTGTACAAATGACAGAGTTTAAAGGGAAAAATGGGGAGGGGTGAGGCACTGTCGGGCGGCCGAGGGCAAGCTGGATACAGGTGTTGACTCACCTGCAGGGAGGAAATATGGGGGTGGGGCTGGCTGAGGGGGGCTAGGCCCTTCGGCCCCTTCTCCTGTCCGCTTCTGCAGGGAAATTCCTAATGTCCAGAGCTCTTCTCCCCAAGGGGGGTTTGTTTTGGGGTAGGACCTGAGGATCCGTGGCGTTGGAGAGGCTGAGGCTGGGAAGGGTGGTGAACGTCAACCCTGAATTCACTGTCCTGAGAAAGAAGCTCTAGGTGACCTGGGGGGAAGAAAGGGGGCTCCCACGGAAGGGCGCTGAGCCCCGCTTCCCACAGCTGACCTGTGGTCAGAGCTGTGGTTCTCCAGGCTGGGAGCACAGTGGATCACTGGGGAGCTTAGTGTCCACATGCAGAGTCCTAGGTGCCAGCTCTGAGGCTCAGGGTACCCAGAAATCTGCACTTGAACACATTCCCAGTCATCTCCCAAGGTGACCCCAAGGGGATCTCAGGGAACTCTTCCAGAAGCCCTCGAACGGTGAATGCATGAGGGTCAATCTCTAGATGCAGATTCCTAGAACTGGTGATGACAGGACCTTGGGGATTACCAGGCCCCACGCTCAGCCTGGAATCAACCCGACACCTGTTGGAATTTAGCCTCAGGGGCTTCATCTGCCATACACAGTCTGGAGGATGCTAGTGAGGGCCTGGGATGGGGACCACTTCCCCTCATCACCTCTTTCCAGTGGGGAAGTGCGGGTGCCGCCCAGGAGTGACCTGCACGCAATGGTATTTTGCACCACAGAGCTCTTCCCAGGGGTTCTAATTGGGGAATCAGTGCTTCCCCAATTAGTGTCATGGAGCCTTCGTATTACTGATTCCTTTTCTCTACATGTATGGGGCCGGCTCTGTCCTGGGCTCCCTGAGGGCCAGGAAGCAAAGGCTACAATGGCCATATGCCAGCTGCAGGTGCACACACAGAACACCCTAAAATTCAGAGTTTACCCCTGATCTGAGGTTTTGGACACATCAGGAGCTGAGCTGCCTGCAAACAAGCACTAATTTAGAGAGGGGGAAAAAATGTTAAATGCAAGTCAACAGAATCCATCACTGAAGAGGACTTTTTAACCAAGTTTCTTTAAATGCACCAAAAAAATCTTCTCTCTGTAAGGAATTTCACAGATTACGAAACACACTTATTGCTGCATCTCCTTATTGCTGTTGTTCAGTGATTAAGTTGTGTCCGACTCTTAGTGACCCATGAACTGCAGCACGCCAGGCTTTCCGAGCCTTCACTGTCCCCTAGAGTTTGCTCAGAACTTATGTCCATAGAGTCAGTGATGCCCTCCAACCATCTTATCCCGTCACCCCCTTCTCCTCCTGCCCTCAATCTTTCCCAGCATCAGGCCTTTTCCAGTGCGTCGGCTGCTGGCATCATGTGGCCAAATCTTTGGAGCTTCAGCTTCAGCATCTGTCTTTCCAATGATGTCCTTTAGGATTGACTGGTTTGATCTTCTTGCTGTCTATGGGACTCTTAAGAGTCTTCTCCAGCACCACAATTCGAAAGTATCAATTCTCCAGCACTCAGCCTTCTTTATGGTCCAGCTCTCACATCCGTGTGTGACTACTGGGAAAACCATAGCTTTGACTATAATGACCTTTGTAGGCAAAATGATGTCTCTGCTTCTTAATACACTGTCTAGGTTTGTCATAGCCTTCCTTCCAAGAAGCTCCTTAGATTCATAAAACACCATAATGTACTGGTTACAGTTCCACCCTAGAATAAAGACTCAGGCCCAGAAAGGCTAAGAGACTTGTCCAATTGTGTGGGCAGAGTGATGGCTCCCACAGACGTCCAAATCTTGATCCCCAACCTGGGAACATGTTACATTCATGGCAAAAGGGGTTTTGTAGTTGTGATGAAGTTAAGGGTTTTGAGTTGCAGAGAGGGTCCAATATAATCCTTGCCATGATAGCATCCCTGCAGGAGAAAGATGGAGCTGGGAGACACAGAGCGCCTCTATGTGAGAAGGACTCACCCCTTCCTCCCTGGCTTTGAAGATGAGGGAAGGAAATGTGAGGCGGAGGATGATGACTAGGAGCTGGAGAAGGCCAAGAAACAGATTATCCTCTGGAGAACTGGAAGAAATCCTGCCCCGAAGACACCTGCTTCTATCCTGATGAGACTCGTTTTAGACTCTGAACTGCAGAGCTGAAAGATAACAAAGTTTTGTCGTTTTAAACCACTATCGTTGTGGGGCTTTGCAAGAGCAGCATCAGGAAACTAATCCAATCACAGAGAGAGAAAAGAGGGGAACTGAATCCAAAGTCCCTGGCTCACTCCAGGACCCCTCACAGCAGAAGTTGGCTGGGAGGTAGAGATACAGATGAAGGGAAATACTGTGATCTCGGCCACCTCTCTCTTTGGGACAGTTATAACAACAGTGAGATGGTAGTTTATTCAAACTCCAGCTGAAACTCTGAGCAGGCGGTTGTTACATCTCCTTTCTGGTCCTTAGCCCTGGTCTGAGTTTCCTGCCCCACAAGCCAGCCTCCACCCACCCCTGCCCACGGAACAAGGCTCAGCCTTGCCCAGACCCCTGAGATGTTGGTCCCCAACCACTGCTCCCCAGGACAGGCCTGATGGTGACCCATATGGTGAAAGAATCCAGGGGCACCCTCTGCTTCCCCCGGTCCTGTCCTGTCCAGGCGGGGCAATGAACCACCTTGGACCCTTTTGGGGGCTGGGGTCCTGGCTGAGCCCCCAGCCAGGCCTCAGCCTTCTGCCTGGCCAGTCTTAGGAAGGAACTTCTTGCGATCAATCTTGCCATGGTCTCCATGAATTTTAAATAATAGCGGCTTTGCTCTTTCTCGCTCGCTCCCTGGGTGCGTCAGACTGCAGCTTTTACAAGATCATATTTCTTCACATTTTCATACAATTATTTTAAATGGACAAGATAATGTTGAAATTCTTATTTAAAATGTATGCAGGTAGAGAATGAGCCTTCCTGCTTTTTATATTTAACACCAGATGGAGCAATAGAAGGGACTTTTAACAACAGAATTGAAGTGGAAGTGTCTTAGGCGTTCATGATGGACTATGGTTTTAAGCAGCTGGTTTTCTTTGATGAATAAATAATTGCACCCAAAATAGAGAGTTTGGCCATTATTAATCTCATTTTAGATGGTGCACATTTTATTGATTCTTAAGTACAAGAATCTTGCAATTTTCACCAAAGGGTGACTTTCTTAATTAAAATGTAATTTAAAGAAAAAAAGTTTCAACAGTCTTGTCAGAGGTGGGGGTGGGGTGGGGTGGGGTGCGTGGGAGGTGGGCAGACAGGAGGACAGAGGACCTGATTCTTTCTAGAATGAGTCCTTTCCAGACTAATGACCCCAGACATACTTCAGGCAACCATCACATCCATAGGAGCCAATGAGACCAGCAGAGGCCAGCCAAACTGGGGCAGACAGACAGCATGACCCAGGGAGCCTAGGTGCCTAGCACCTCCTATCTGATTTCTGTCTATGTCACCCTGGAGAGAGGCTGCCCCTCCACTTCTCTAGTCCCCTCTTTTGTGTGGGTTTCTCTTGCACAAACACTGAGGCAATAATGTCTTATTTTGTGAAATGCTTACTAGGATTTTTATAAACAGAGGACATTATCAAGAAGAAAATTCAATAATCTTATTGCACAGATAATACATATTGAGATTTTTTTAAAATAAAGGGGCAACTTAACTGGCAGTCCAGTGGTTTAGACTTCGCCTTTCAACACTAGGGGTGTGGGTTCGATCCCTAGCTGGAGAACTAAGATCCCTGATGCTTCAGAGCCAAAAAACCAAACCATAAAACAGAAACAATATTGTAACAAATTCAATAAAGATTTAAAAATAAAATAAAGGGGGTAGGTATACTCAGAAAGTTTAGGAAGAAGAAAGAAGTAGCCAATATTCATAGAGCATTCGTGTAGTTCTTGGGCTTCCCCAGGGGGTTAAAATGGTTAAGAATCTGCCTGAAGTGCAGGAAACTCAGGTTTGATCCCTGGATCAGGCTGATCCCCTGGAGAAGGAAATGGCTACCCACTCCAGTATTATTGCCTGGAGAATGGCATAGACAGAGGAGCCTGACAGGCTATAGTCTATGGGGTCACAAGGAGTCAAACACGACTGAGCAACTAACTTCACTTCCACATGTAATTTTCAGTCTACAAAAACTGTGCAAAGCAGCCCCGACCATCAGTTCTGCCTGTGGAGGAGGAAGTGAACACAGAGCATGTGAGCATCGTGGCCACGTTTCCCCCGGGGAGCAGGGAACCAAGGGGCAGCACCCAGTTTTGAAACCAACACCACCTCTCTAGTGCCCTTCAGTGTAACATTACATTCTACTGCCTCTTAAATAAAAAGATATAAAATAAGCAGAAGCCATCACTCCCTCAGCCCTTCCCACAAAGGGAATCACTGTCAAAACTTTCTAGTAATTTCTTCCAGAAAAAAATTAAATGCTTGCAATTGTGTTGCATTTTGCTTTAAAAAAAAAAGTCAGAAATGTGAAGCTGCAGGCACATGTCCTCATGGGTAAAATGGTGGGTTTGTTTGAAACCCACCTCTACCCCCAGCTTCCTCGGAGGCAGCTTCTCTCCTGTCTGTTCCATCTGCTGTGGGTCTGTGTTTGCCTTTAGAGATGGAGGCTCCTCCTTGAGAAAAGAAGCAGGTGCTAATAAGCGAGGGCCCTTCCAGCTCCAAACCTTATCCTCTAAGAACCTACATCACCCCAGTACAGACAGGCCCCTAGCCTGCCCCAGGAGACAGGGGTGTCCTGTAGTCACTGCAGGGGCTCCAGACAAAGGCTGGGTTTGGATTGTGCCTGTGAATTAGTGGGCAAGCCAGCAGCTCTTCCAGGTAGAAGTGTGAAGGACCACAAAGGGAATCACTGTCAAAACTTTCTAGTAATTTCTTCCAGAAAAAAATTAAATGCTTGCAATTGTGTTGCATTTTGCTTTAAAAAAAAAAGTCAGAAATGTGAAGCTGCAGGCACATGTCCTCATGGGTAAAATGGTGGGTTTGTTTGAAACCCACCTCTACCCCCAGCTTCCTCGGAGGCAGCTTCTCTCCTGTCTGTTCCATCTGCTGTGGGTCTGTGTTTGCCTTTAGAGATGGAGGCTCCTCCTTGAGAAAAGAAGCAGGTGCTAATAAGCGAGGGCCCTTCCAGCTCCAAACCTTATCCTCTAAGAACCTACATCACCCCAGTACAGACAGGCCCCTAGCCTGCCCCAGGAGACAGGGGTGTCCTGTAGTCACTGCAGGGGCTCCAGACAAAGGCTGGGTTTGGATTGTGCCTGTGAATTAGTGGGCAAGCCAGCAGCTCTTCCAGGTAGAAGTGTGAAGGCAGAAGTTTGAAATGAATGGGGTGCCAGGTGACAAAATCACTCTGGTGAGTTCTTTAAATCAGCCTTAAGTATCAATGACACAGCTATCTGCCACCTGGGAGACTGACATGTCATCTCCCAGCAAGCCCAGCTCAGGTACCAGCGTCTTCCTGGGGCCTAGGACAGTGTGACAACATGAAGCAGTAGGCTGCATGGAGGGAGGGGCAGGGGTATGAAGAAAATGAAACTTGAAATCCTAGCATCACACTTGACTTTGCTCCGATTCTCACACTTGGAGAGGGGCGCAGCCACAGGGCTTCGGAGGCAAGAACAGGGCCAAGTCTTGGATCCCACACTCTGCCAGGACATGCGCTTGGGCAGAATCAGTCTCTCAGCTCTCTGGTTATCGGGGAATGTACTCAGGTGGCAAATATACATACATGATGCCGGTGGCGCTATGGTAAAGAACCTGCTTGCTAATGCAGGAGCTGCCGGAGACAAGGGTTCAGTTCCTGGGTTGGGAAGATCCCCTGGAGGAGGGTGTGGCAACCCACTCTAGTATTCTTGCCTGGAGAATCTCCATGGACAGAAAAGCCTGGTGGGCTACACTCCATAGGGTTGCAAAGAGCCAGACACGACTGAAGCCACTTAACACACATGCCCATATCATGACGCGGTTCACAGGTCCACTAGGAAGCCAGCCAGTCTTTCTTGAGGTCATTTACCCAAAACAATTCAACTATTAAAAATTCCAGTGGGTCCCAGATTTACCCTTACGGGAAATGGTGGCAACACTTTGGTTTTTCAAATGTGAAATTTATTTCACCTAACTTATTTCCTATACTGAAAGCCAATGAAAAAAGGGAAACATGTTCCAAATTTTACCTGACATATTGCCTACTTAGAAGGGGTCAGGGGGTTTTCTTAGTTCTGTAGCCATTTCTGCTTAAGGTGCTGTCTTCAGTGTCTGAGATTTACAACTAATTCTGATAAAAATTTCAGTGGAATTGGGATGGTTATGGCTGTTTTTCTTTGATGGAGAATCAAACGTGTGACTTGAGTGAATACTTGCCTTTTATTACCCATCCCTGTCTGTAAAGTATCTGGTTTATGTGCCAAGAAAAGTATAAACATATGGCACAGTATTGGTTTTTCAGTAACTTGGTTTAAGCCAAAGGGGGGAAAAAATCCCATCCTGACACTATTTATGAAACAATTAATGCTGTCAACAGCTTCCCACCTGCTGAGTTACACCCAGCCATCTAGACTATGATGACTCCAAGAAGTGTCAACAATTCTAATATGAACTGTTGAGGCAAATCCATTTGAAAGGACTTATTTCTACAACTTATAAAACGTGATGATAGATTGCTCTCTGACTTGAGGGTACAAAAGATGCCTTATTCGCCAGTAAAATCCCTCATCATAAATTAATGTCAAGATTACGAGCCACCATGATGTGCCAGGCATGTCCACAAATAGTATCTCACTGAGTCCTACCCAACCAGGTGGGATAGATATTAATACTATCATTATCAGCTGTGTTACAGCCTAAGCGGCCACTTCTTATCAAGATAAAGGAACTGTTCAAGGTCACTTTTACAGACTGAATGAGAATTTTGCCTTAGTCATATTGGGCTACTGTAACAAAATCCTATACACTTGGGTGGCTTAAACAACAGAAATTTCTCACAGTTTTGGAGGCTGAAAGTGTCAGATGAAGGTATGGGCATGGTCGGGTTCTGGTGAGATTCCCCCTTCTTGGCTTATAAACAGCTGCATTCTTAGCTGTGTCTCCACACTGGAGAGGGAGAGAGACAGAGATGGAGAGAAAGGGTGGGCAGAAAAGAGGTCTCTGCTCTCTTCTCTCCATATAAGAACTCTAAGCCCATCACTGGGGCTCCATTCTCAAGATTCACCCCAACCTGATTATCTCCCAAAGGCTCTGCCCCTTAATATCATCACTTTGGAGGCTGGGGCTTCAACATACAGATTTAGGAGAGTCATAAACATTCCCATGGACAGAGGAGCCTGATGGGCTACAGTTCATGGGGTCACAAAGAGTCAGACATGACTGAATGACTGTACACAAACTAAGCCACCTCCTTGTCTGCTTCCCTGTGGCTCAGCGGTACAAAATCCACCTGCCAAAGCAGGAGACACAGGAGAAGCGGGTTTGATCCTTGGGTCGGGAGGATCCCCTGGAAAAGGAAATGGCAACCTACTGCAGTATTCTTGCTTGGAAAATTCCATGTTCTCCTTGCCTGGAGGAGCCTGGTGTGCTACAGTGCATGCAGTTGCAAAGAGTCGGACTCTACCCAGCGTGCACACACACAATATACATTCTCCCAGCAAGTCACCCTGAGGGGCATCGGTTGAACCTCCTCTAAATAAGTCAGGAGTTTCAAAATTACCTCATTTAAAAATCAGAGTTTCAAAAGCAGTTTTTTAAAAGGGAAAATATCGTGAAACACTTCTGGAAACTGACACTTCTGTATAAACTTGAATATAATCCTACCCTTTGGACCCAGCAACCCCACTCCTGAGCATTTACTCAAGAAAAACGGACATATATGTCCACACAGACATACACGACAACATTCATAGCAGCTTTAACCCGGAAACAGTCCAAATACGAATCGACAGGTGAATAGATAGTGAGTATATCCACACCCTGGTGTACTAGTCAGCAAGAAAAAGGCTTGAGTGAGCTACTGATAATGGCAACAATTTGAATCAAGGTCCAAAACATTCTTTGAGCCAAAGAAGCCAGACACAAAAGAGTATTCAGTGTCCAAGTCCATTTACATGAAATCATAGAATGAGCAAAACTAATCCACAGTGACAGAAAGCAGGTCAGTGGTCGCCTGAGGCTGGGGGAGGGAGTGTGATGGCAGAGAAGTGTCCAGGACCTTTCTGGGAAAATGGAAGTGCTCTCTCTTGATGTGGTGGGGATTACGTGGTATATGCATTTGACACAACCTATCAAGCTGTACACTTTAAATTGCTGCATTTTGATGGTATTCAAATTGTACCTCAATTCTGCTTATTTTTCAAAAGGCAAGGTGGAATGGTACCTTGAAGAGAATGTGGTTCCCCAAGCAAAAGGCCTGATTTCATCAGTCTTGCAATTTCACGACATCCAAACATGTTGCTTAATCCCTTTGCGCCCCAGCCTCCCATCCATGAAACGGAGGTGAAGATGCTGAGGCTGTGCTGCAAAGGATTGGGCTGCACAGAACCAAACCTTAAGCAGATTTCCTGAGATGTCTACTAACTTCTGCTTAGACCTGGTTGGTTAAAATATAATTGTCTGGACCCTCTTAGCTGCATGGAGTTCCTTTAGTCTAGGCAGCAAAGTGCCCTCTAAAAACCGGAGTCTGTTACAGGAGGAGGCAAGAGGATGCTGGGAGAGGCATCATTTAGCAGCCTCTGCCCCAAATTCCTCTTCTTCCGAATGATCTGAGACTCCAAAGACATCCATAAAAGCCATTCTATGGAGCTCAGAGCACCTAGTTGCCACTATTGGTTATTGATCAGATCTTTATTGATCAGATATTATTAATGATTCCTCCTTCTTAATGGAGTGTTTTCTATGCAAAAGCTATCACATTAGAATTCCACTAAATAGCACCCTTCCACCCTACTGCCTATACAAAAAACTTGCATCACTCTCCTGGAGTCAGAGTTCCTGGGAGCTTCATCAGTTGCTCAAGTCTAGGTCTCGTGTGATAATTAGCAAAATAATAGTAAACATTTCATAATAATGATCATGGCAGGCATTAATGAACCTATCTTGTGTTCCAGGCTTTGTGCTAAGTGCTCCATCTTCATTTTTGCACTGAATCCCCTCCACAACACCTCAGGGTTGTAAGGTGGACATTTGCTGTGTTCTGGCCACACAGCGTGGGAATACCAGCCACATACTGGGAACTCCCACCATTGAGCAGACCTTGGAGATGGAGGCAGAGGCTTGCTTCTGCTACAGAAGCTACAGAGGTGTGGCAAACCTGTCTTCCCTCCCCAGGCAGCAAGAACACGGCATGTGATTCGGACTTGACCAATCCAATTTCCTGCCAGGATTGTGAGTCTTAGGAGGAAGCAAGTCAGTTATTCCCAGAACAGGCTGGTGACCCTGCCGGTGAGGTCCCATGATAGCAGCTTCAGCAGCAGCCAGCTCCAGCCAGAAAGTTCTGTTAGTACTTTGTGCTCTCGGAGGGTGACTGCAGCCACAAAATTAAAAGACACTTGCTCCTTGGAATAAAAGCTATGACAAACCTAGACAGCATATTAAGAAGAGAAAAATCACTTTGCCAACAAAGGTCTGTATAGTCTCAAAGCTATGGTTTTTCCAGTAGTCACGTACAGTTTTGAGAGCTGGACCATGAAGAAGGCTGAGCACCAAAGAACTGATGCTTTTGAACTGTGGTGCTGGAGAAGGCTCTTGAGAGTCCCTTGGACTGCAAGGAATCAAACCAGTCAATCCAAAAGGCAATCAATCCTGAATATTCATTGGAAGGATGGATGCTGAAGCTGAAGCTCCAATACTTTGGCCACCTGATGTGAAGAGCCAAGTGACTGGAAAAGACCTTGATGCTGGGAAAGATTGAGTGCAGGAGGAGAAGGGCATGACAGAGGATGAGATAGTTGGATGGCATCACTGACTCAATGGACATAAGTCTGAACCAATTCCAAGAGATGGTGAAGGACAGGGAAGCCTGGTGTGCTGTAGTCTGTGGAGTTGCAAAGAGTTGGACACAACTGAGCAACTGAACAACAACTGTCTAGACTCCTTTGGCTGCTGCATTTTTCTGAGTCAGGTCTCCAGCCCACCCAACTCTTCTTTTTAAAAAAGCAAAACAACTTTTTATTTTGTATTAAAATATAACCAATGAACAAGGTTGTGATAATTTCAAGTGGACAGCAAAGGGACTCAGCCATACATATACATGTATCCATTCCCCCTTAGCCTCCCCTCCCATCCAGGCTGCCATATAATGTTGAGCAGAGTTCCCTGTGCTGTCCAGTAGGCCCTTGTTGGTCATCCATGTTAAATATAGTAGTGTGTGCAAGTCTGTCCCAAACTCTTCTTGAATAGCCCCATATCCTTGCAAAGAATCTCTTCCTGCCAGATCTCACCCCCACTTCTGTTGGGGCCTACCAAAAGCCCACGCGTGGGGGCAATGGAGGTCCCCTCTGTGCTGAGGCTCGACTGGCCTCCTCCCTGTGCCTGAGCTCAGAGTCTCTCAAATTCTCTATGCAAACACCTCCTTCACTTTCTGTTCCCACTTTTCTGTCCTTACCATGGCTCCAAACCAGCATTGGTTGGGAAGAAGGGGGCGGACACCACGCTATTCTTCATCTCTTCTCTCATCATTGTTTTAAGACAAGTAAAACCAAAGTCTTGCTCTTCCTTCTGCCAAAAAAACAAACTGAAACCAAACCAAACCAATTCCAACTCTGTCTTCATTAACTTAGTGAAAGAGAGACCACCGAGGGTCACCAGTTTTAAAATGAGCTAAATCCTAAATTCCATTGTCTATTTATCTAGGAATTACACGTCTACTAAACTAAATACTCTGCAGACATATAAACTCACTCTGATTAGTCTGATCCTCAGACAGAATCTGCAGGGGTAAACTCATTCACCGTTTAACCGACCTGGCAGATCTTGTCAGGGCGCACCTCATTGAATTCCTTCTTAACCATCAGCTTCACCATTAAGTGAATTTCCGATCTTCTATTATTTGTTCAAATAAACTTTCCTGAATTTATTTGACACTCTTTTTGTCCTAGGTTTCACACCAAATGGATGTTAAACAGAAACCCACACTTACTTGTCTATGTTCATTTTGCAATTTGGTACAAACAGCATAAATATGCTCAAAATACTTTCCTTTAAGTGTTCCATTTCAAACATACTTTGCTGTTTTTAAAAATGTTCTTTCTGATTACAAAATTATGTTTGTAATGTAGAGAATGTGAAAGTTATGCAGCAGTAACGAAGACTCATCTCATTGTTAAAAAAGTACTGGGAAACTTTTACGTTTCTTTTCCTATACACACAGAAACACACAGTGCTTTTTAAAATGTTCATATTGTGCTTTGTAATAATATTTGTATAATATTACCTTGTTTTTGGCTGTGATGCATGGCATGTGAGATCTTGGTTCCCTACCAGGGATTATTAAACCTTCACCCCTGCATTGGAAGTGCTGTGTCTTAACCACTGAACCGCCAGAGAAATCCCTGGAACAATAGTTTTAACTAAGATGGTATCATGAGAACGTTTCCTTGTCATTAACTAGGCTTCAAAAACACCATTTTTGATGGTTTGTGTGAATTTCATCACATATAGGTATGTTTAGTGGTAGTGTTTAGTTGCTCAGTTGAGTACAACTTGTCATGACTCCATGGACTGTAGCCTGTCAGGCTCCTCTGTCCACGGGCTTTCCCAGGCAAGAATGCTGGAGTGGGTTGCCTTTCCCTCCTCCAGGGGATCTTTCCAACCTGAGGATCGAAACCAGGTCTTCAGATTCTTTGCCATCTGAATTACAGGGAAGCCCTTAGGTATGTTTGCCTATACTGAGGTTTTGGTTTTTTTTTTCCAGCTTTTGCATATATAGATCGTATTACAAAAACAGTGGAATATATATCTATGTGTATGTATCTGAGTTTAAGCTTATAATGATTTCTTTAGGATATATTCTAAAGGGAAGCTATGCAAAATGTTCAAACTTTTTAAAAGTTCTTAATCATACTGACAAACTATTTTCTGGAAAACTTATACTGATTTATGTCCCCAACTGTAATGTAAGAATATTTCTCTTCATCCTCAGCAGCACTGAGTATTCTCTTCCCCTTAATTTCGTTAATTTAATAATAATAAAATATTTCATTGTTGTTTTAATTTTATTTGTTTGATAGAGAGTATAACCCCTAATCAGTTCATTATGTCGGAGATTTGCTGATTACATTCTTTGCCTAGATCTCTGTACTGGCTAAATAGTTCTGCAATGATGCATACTTTACATATTAATAACATTAACTCTTTATCATATTTACAGCAAGATCTGTTCCTGATTGTTGTTTTTTATTCATAGGCATCTTTTGATTGCATAATGAGGCCATATACATTTTGAAAAGGCCTAAACTTCCCATGTGATAATAAAAATAAGTGCAAAAATAAACTAAAAATACATGACTTGATATACATCAAGACATCCCAATGACAGAATCTGTCTCTTTCATCACGCAGGTAGAGGTTTAACTGTAGGGGTACAGGACTCATTTCTGAACTAAAGGCAGTCTTTATGAAAGGCATGCGACTCTATTATCTGTCCACAGTGGCCTTTTCTCAGAACTTCCCTGTACATCCTGTGGTTCCCATTTCCTTCCTCACCACTTCTGATGGCCTTTGAGCTCCATAAGCTCCTTCCCCCTTCACCTTTGTCCCTGCATTCAGGAACACTTTCTCCTTCTCAACTGAACTGTTCTGACAGTTGAGAAGGAGAAAGGAAAGAAAGGGTCAGACAGAAAGGAAAGAGAGGGTCCTTGGAGTCACGGTGACCTGAGTTCAGATCCTAGATTTGCTACATATTTGTTGTGTGACCTTTGGCCGGGTCTCTGAGCCTCAGTTTCCTTGCCTGTAAAACAGGGTTACTTTGAGAGTTAGGATCAAGCTCAAGTTCAACCTGGCACCCAGGGGCCTGGAAAGCAGCTCCTACAGTGATCCTGGCTTCCTAGGTCACATGTCCATCTCATTTTCAAGATTGAGGAAAAGACGTGTCTTTTCTCATTCTGCTTCCCTGGTTCCCCGCCCTGTACCTATTATTAATTAGTGGGTAACTCAGCAGAACAGTTACCGGTAGGATTTTTATACTGTTCTATTAAAAGTGAAGTTTTCTTGTATTATTTAATAATGATACCTTTTTTGCTATTTTTAAATAGTGGAAAGTGTGTGAACTGCGGCTCTTCATAATTATAAATTGTAAAATAACATTTTAGGGAGTAATATTTCTTTTTCAGATCATCCGTGAAATATATATCATCTTCATTGTTTAATTGACACTTTATTCCCCCTATTAAGATACAAGCAGAAATAAATTTCACTTCCTCCCCTGTAGATGCAATTTCATTTCGAACACATGTGTCAGCGAGAGCAATAAAGCATCAATTAAGCAATGAATTCCTAACAAATACATGGCATCTGATGCATAATTGCCCCCCTTCAATCTCATTTTCCCCAAGGCCAAGGCTTCCTGGACCATTTACTGTCCAAGTTTCACCCTTTCCAGAATTTCACGAAATCCAGAAGGAGCTTCCTGTCCCTTTCTTGGCAGAGTAGGCATCTCAGATACATTCCACCCCCAGGGAGCAGGGCTCCGCGGCTCCTGTAATCCCAAACTAGTGGCTTTGTTATTCAAACCAGGAAATTAAATTTCAGGGAGGCAAAAGCCTTGCACAGCCCCTCCAGGGTCTCCCCCTCTTATCTCTGGGAATCAGAACTGGGCTTGAAACTCAAGTCAGCTTGCTTTTCACCATACTAATTCTTTACTGGAAATGGGCTTCCCAGGTTGCTCAGTGGTAAAGAATCCACCTGCCAAAGCAGAAGACGCAGGAGACTTGTCCTTAGCTGGGGAAGATTCCCCTGGAGGAGGAAATGGCCACCCACTCCAGTATTCTTGCCTGGAGAATCCCATGGACAGAGGAGCCTGATGGGCTACAGTCCATAGGGTCGTAAAGAGTCAGGCATGACTGAGTATGTAATTCTTTTTTTTTTTAATTTTACTTTATAATACTGTATTGGCTTTGCCATACATCAACATGAATCTGCCATGGGTGTACATGACTTCCCAATCCTGAACCCCCTTCCCACCTCCTTCCCCATACCATCTCTCTGGGTCATCCCAGTGCACCAGCCCCAAGCATCCTGTATCCTGCATCAAACATAGACTGGCGATTCGTTTCTTATATGATATTATACATGTTTCAATGCCATTCTCCCAAATCATCCCACCCTCTCCCTCTCCCACATAGTCCAAAAGTCTGTTCTATACATCTGTGTCTCTTTTGCTGTCTCTCATACAGGGTTATTGTTACCATCTTTCTCAATTCCATATATATGTGTTAGTATGCTGTATTGGTGTTTTTCTTTCTGGCTTACTTCATTCTGTTTAATCGGCTCCAGTTTCATCCACCTCATTAGAACTGATTCCAACTCCTAGAGGAGAACATTGGCAAAACACTCTCCCACATATATCATAGCAGGATCCTCTATGATCCACCTCCCAGAATACTGGAAATAAAAGCAAAAATAAACAAATAGGATCTCATTAAAATTAAAAGCTTCTGCACAATAAAGGAAACCATAAGCAAGGTGAAAAGATAGCCTTCGGAATGGGAGAAAATAATAGCAAATGAAGCAACTGACAAACAACTAATCTCAAAAATATACAAGCAAATAAAAGCAAAAATAAACAAATAGGATCTCATTAAAATTAAAAGCTTCTGCACAACAAAGGAAACCATAAGCAAGGTGAAAAGATAGCCTTCGGAATGGGAGAAAATAATAGCAAATGAAGCAACTGACAAACAACTAATCTCAAAAATATACAAGCAACTCATGCAGCTCAATTCCAGAAAAATAAACGACCCAATCAAAAAATGGGCCAAAGAACGAAATAGACATTTCTCCAAAGAAGACATACAGATGGCTAACAAACACATGAAAAGATGCTCAACATCACTCATTATCAGACAAATGCAAATCAAGACCACAGTGAGGTGTAATTCTTTACTGTATGCAAAGGAAAGAGAGAGAGGGAAGGAGGGAGGGAAGTAAGGAGGGAAAGAAAGAGGGAAGGAAGGAGGGATTAGAGAAAGGCCCATGTGCCTGGGGATGTATCTCAGAGAATGGGGGCTCCTTGGGAGATCAGGGTTGGTAGGCACTTGGCTGAGAAGACTGCCCTCTCTACTCCAAGCCCCCTGAGAGTGGGCGACATTCTGCAGACACGTTCGAGGGTCGCCTAGGTGCTGGGCTCCATGCAGGCCCTGGGAGCCTGGATGACCCAGGGCAGTTGCTCTCAGACACATTGGAGTCAGCTGTGGGGCCATGGGCAGTGCCAAAAAAAAAGATGAATAAACGCAGCATGGTGAGAGCCTGGGGGAGTCGAGGAGGGACATAACACAAAGTGGGCACTCAATAGAGTTAGTTACATGGTGTTTTAGAATCCTAAGTGGTGATTGCTTCACCCCTAGAGGAGCTTGCCTGCCGCCTTGGCTGGAATCTTTGGCTGGGCAGACAGGCTACACGCTGGGTGGCCACTGTTGACAAGCCCCAGAATGTGAACTGCCATGCCTCGGAACCTGACGGTGGCTCCTTTTCCAGGAAAGGCCATCACAGTTGGACCATGGGGTCTAATGTTGG
>SJXQ01013133.1:169385-198786 GCA_006408695.1 Aepyceros melampus | reverse complement strand
TCACCTCCACTAGCTTTGTTCGTAGTGATGCTTCCTAAGGCCCACTTGACTTCACATTCCAGGATGTCTGGCTCTAAGTGAGTGACCACACCATCGTGATTATCTGGGTCATGAAGATAAGAGTCAGGGGCTTACAAAGACAATGCCATAAAGTTAAGTTGTCTGGAAAGAATTATGATCTACTATGACACAAAGAGGAAATACTTGTCTTCAAGGGATGGGCTCTCATGAGTTGGGTGGAACAATGACTGGTTCAAACTTGGAACAGGATGTATATTGTCACTCTGCTTATTTAAGTTATATGCAGAGTACATCACCCGAAATGCTGGGCTGGCTGAATCACAAGCTGGAATCAAGATTTCCAGGAGAAATATCAACACCATCAGATATGCAGATGATACCACTCTAATGGCAGAAAGTGAAGAGGAACTGAAGAGCCTTCTGACAAGGGTAAAAGAGGAGAGTGGGAAACCTGGCTTAAAACTCAGCATTCAAAAAATGAAAATCATGGCATCTGGCCCCATCACTTCATGGCAAATAGAAGAGGAAAAAGTGGAAGCAATGACAGATTTTATTTTCTTGGGCTCCAAAATCACTTCTTAAAAGATGCTTGTTTGCTGGAAGAAAAGTTTTGACAAATTTAAACAGCACATTTAAAAAGCAGAGGCGTCACTTTGCTGACAAATGTCTGTCTAGTCAAAGCTATGGTTTTTCCAATAGTCATATACGGATATGAGAGCTGGACTATAAAGAAGACTGGGCACTGAAGAATTGATGCTTTTGAACTGTGGTGTTGGAGAAGACTCTTGAGAGTCCCTTGGACTGCAAGGAGATCAAACCAGTCAATCCTAAAGGAAATCAACCCTGAATATTCATTGCAGGGACCAATGCTGAAGCTGAAGCTCAAGCTCCATTACTTTGGCCACCTGATATGAAGAGCCAACTCACTGTAAAGACTCTGATGCTGGGAAAGATTGAGAGCAGGAGGAGAAGGGGGTAACAGAGGATGAGATGGTTAAATACATCACCAACCCAAAGGACATGAGTTTGAGCAAGCTCAGAGAGATAGTGAAGGACAGGGAAGCCTGGTGTGCTGCAGTCCATGAGGTCAGACATGACTTAACAACTGAACAACAATAAGGGCCCGATGAGTATCTTGAGTTTCTGGAACTTTGGACAGACATTCTGGATGCCTTTGATAAGACGGTAAGTGAGCAAAGGTCAGATTCCATCCAAACTAGGACATCCATAAGTTTCACTCCCTCCATGGCCTTCTGGCTCTGTTTAGAGAGCTCTCTTAACAATACCAGCTCTGTTTTGATTTTCTTTTCACAGAGAGTTGGGAATGGGAAAGTTTGTGGAAATAACCCAACCCAAAAACTTGACAGAAGGGATTGGCAGATTCAGGGATGGGGGAGTGCCCAAAGTCTCTGTACCTGTTTGGGTTCTTTTCAGCAAGTATTCACAGCCCTCCACCCTACTGATGCAGAGCTGGGCCATGCGGCCTGTTTGGGTTCAAAGGATGTCAGTGGATGTGACAGGAGGCAATTCTGAACCGAGTCCTTAGGGAGCATCCCATGTTTCTGCTCTGTCTCTTGTGCTTGCACCATCTTTGAGGAGCAGAACACACCTTCAGGAGCCACTGATCCACAGAGGTTTGTCTCAGGGCCCAGCAGGAAGCACAGGTGCAACACAGGACTGGAGATAAACAACACAGGAGCCAATATCCAATTCATGAATCGCTCAGTTTATTGCACACAATTAGCACATGACACGGGTTAGTCAAAGTAGGGAGGAAAAAGAATAACAAACCTCTCCTGGGAGAAGTCTGGGATGGAGACATCTCAGCACGAGCAGCGCTCCGTGGTCCAGTAGAGGATCTCAAGACTAGTGTGGGTGGGGAGCCTCCTTCAGCTCCAACAGGGCCTCTGGCAGCACCTCTCAGCAGCACGGAGTCAGACCCTCCAGTGAAGATCTGGAGGAAGTCACTCAGCTTCGTTCAGTTCTTCAGTCACTCAGTCGTGTCCAACTCTTTGCAACCCTGGGACTGCAGCATGCCAGGCTTCCCTGTCCTTCACCATCTCCCAGAGCTTGCTCAAACTCATGTCCATTGAGTCAGTGATGCCATCCAACCATTTGGTTCTCTGTCGTCCCTTTCTCCTTCTGCCCTCAATCTTTCCCAGCATCAGGGTCTTTTCCAATGAGTCAGCTCTTTGCATCAGGTTGGCCAAAGTGTTGGTGCTTCAGCTTCACCATCAGTCTTTTCAAGGAATATTCAGGATTGATTTCCTTTAGGATTGCCTGGTTTGATCTCCTTGCTGCCCAAGGGACTCTCAGCACCACAATTCTAAAGCATCAATTCTTTGGCACTCAGCCTTCTTTATGGTTCAACTCTCACATCCATACATGACTACTGGAAAAACGATAGCTTTGACTATATGGACCTTTGTCTGCAAAGTGATATTTCTGATTTTAATACTCTGTCTAGGCTTGTAACAGCTTTTCTTTCAAGGAGCAAGCATTGTGCTGTCTTTTTAAGGAATAATGGCTACCCCCTGGAAGATGTCTTGATTCTATCAGCTTCTCCTGTTCAAGTGATGTACATGATTCATCAAACTTCTTATCTAAAGCAACTCTCTTAATTTATCACCCGAAGACACAGTCCCATAGTGAGCATGTCAAAACAACCACATTGGCCGCGCTGATTCCAACTGAACTACTTGTTGTTGTTCAACCACCCAGTCATGTCTGACTCTCTGAAACTCCATGGACTGCAGAATGCCAGCCCTCCCTGTCCCTCCCCATCTCCCAGAGTTTGCTCAACTTCATGTCCATGAACTACTATGAACTACTTAACATAGGTTAAGTCCCATAAGTATCACACAAGATGAGTAGGAGTCAAAACAGTAGAGGATGAGAGGCACATGGAGCAAAGTAAAACCCAGCCCAAGGTCCAGAGCCAAGGGCCTCCACCTCGGAACCCAGCACGGGCTGCCCAGCCAGTGCACAGACCCGTGAACAAGAAGAGCCAGTGCCCACGGCTGTAGGTGCTGCAAGGGGTGCTTCCACAGCGCCATGATGGCCATGGCTGTGTGATGTTGTGATTTATGAGAAACAGCTGTTTGATCTTTGTCCCCATCCTTGGCACAGAGCTCCTGATTCCTTTGGAATTTCATAAGTGATGAGAGTGATAAGGCTGTTTTTGTTTAATTCAGCTGGGCCAGGTCTTACTTGTGGCCCGTGAACTCTTAGTTGCAGCACGTGGGATCTAGTTCCCTGACCGGGGATGGAACCCAGGCCTCTGCTTTGGGAGCACAGAGTCTTAGGGACTGAACCACCAGGAACGTTCCAAGCGTCTCTTTTATTATGTTAATGAGGCAATTTTGGACCCCACACAAGGATGAGGTCTGGTTGCCAAGAGAACTAACCATGTGATTAGAGGATTAGAGTCCCATCTGACTTCCCTGGAGGGAAGAACGGCTGAAAATTGGATCAATCATCAGTGGTCGATGATTTAATCAACCATTATATAATGTGCTCGTTGTACTTTGTATGCTCAGTTGCATCCGACTCTCTGCAACACCATGGACTGTAGCCCACCAGGCTTCTCTGTCCATGGGATTTTCCAGGCAAGAATACTAGAATGGGTTGCCATTTCATTCTCCAGGGGATCTTCCTGACCCAGGGATCAAATCTGCGTCTCCTGTGTCTCCTGCATGGCAGGCAGATTCTCTACCCACAAAGAAACCCCAAAGGACAAGGTTCAGAGAGTTTCCAGGTTGATGAATACATAGAGGTGCCAGAAGGTTGGTGCATCTGGAAAGGGCCTGGAATCTCTACGTCCCTTCTCACATAGCCTGCCATCTGCATCTCTTTCTCTGGCTGTTCCTGAGCTGTATCCTTTCATAACAAACCAGTGAGGAGTGGGGTGGTGGTGGAGGGGGTCGGGGTTGGGGACGGAATATGATGGAGGCTAAAGAGGGAGAGGCTACATACACAGTTATGACTCATTCGAGTTGTTGTAAGGCAGAAACCAACACAACACAACACACATTGTAAAGCAATTATCCTCCAATTTAAAAATAAATAAAAAATAAAATTAGCCAGTAATCTAGTGAGTAAACTGGTTTCTGAGTTCTATGAAGAGCCTTAGCAAATTAAGCGAACCCAAGGAGGGACGTGTGGGAACCTCTGATTTGTAGCCAGTAAGTCAGAACCACTGGGACAACCTGGGCTTTCCACTGGTGTCTATAAAGTTCGGGGCAGTGGGGGTGGGGTGGTTGGCCGAGTGGGAATTCTGCCTTGTGGGGCTGAGACTTCACCCTGTAGGATCTGAGATTATCTCTAGGTAAACAGTGTCAAGATTGAGGTGAATTATGGGCCAAGCTGGTGTTGGAAGATTGCTTGATTTGGGGGGGTGGGGGGAAACACACAGATGTAGAACTGGGAGCAGAAGTACTGGCTGGCAGACAGTCACACAGCAAGTCAGGGGCCGAGCTGAGCCAGCCCAGGCAGCCCCAGAGAGTAAAGAATCCTTCCTCCTCCACCTCTGTCCCCACAGAGAATCACGCCTCTGACAACGTGCTAGCCGAGGTCTCCCTCTCAAGAGGCTATGTTTGGACGCTTCCACCGGGTGTGCCCTCTCTGGGAAGCCCCCCATTAAAGGCTCAGGCTGCCTGGAAGGGATGTGCCGGCCTCTCTCTCTCTCCCGTCAGCCACGTGGGTCCCTCTCAGAGCAGGCAGCAACACTGTGGGCGCCTGGCAGGGTCAGCAGGCGGCCCTGATGCAGAGCAAGCAGGGAGGAGGGCTGGGTAACAGCACAGCAGGCAGTGTCCTGGGCTGGGGGTCTCAAGAGGCAGGAGGTGCAGGGTGCCAGGTGGGCACCACACCCAGGGGACCGCTTTCCCACAGGTGTGAGCTCTGCAGGCAGGGGCTGCGCCCTGCTCCACACGCGCTTCTCTGTGACCCTGGGTGAGTGATCTCAGTGCTTGGGGCAGGGAAATGGGGATAATAACACCCCCCAGGACTGCAGGGCAGAGTAATAAATCTTCAAATAAACAACAGGCCCAGCCTAGAGCCTGGCAGGCGGATGGTGTCTAACAGAGGGGCTCCTCCCGCCCACTGCCGGCCAGGACGCCCCAGCCCGGGGCACGGCTCCACCATCATGCTTCTGGGACTTGTCTTGCTCCGCTGGCTCCTGGCTGTGAGACTCTGGGCAAGCCCCTCTCCCTCCCTGAGCCTCAGTTTCCTCATCTGCAAGATGGAGATAATAATCGCACCTCCCTGCAGATCGAGGTGAGGACTCAGTGAGGTGATCATTGTTACGTGCCGGCTCACAGCCTGCACGGAAGGCAGCACCATCAGAGGCAGCTGCTGTCCCCCCGGAGCAGGGGCTCTGCGGGGCCTCTTACAGAGTGAAACCCGGGACCACAGGAGGGCTGTTGCTCCCAGAGTTATCATTCACTCCCGGCATCCCTTTCAGAATCCCCCGTGGGACCCACGGCTGTCTGTCTCCTGTCCCTAACACCGCCTCTCTCCCTCCCCATCTAGCTTTGACAGAGCAGGTCTGGCTCTATGTGGAAAAGGATTTTCGGTTCATGTGAAAATTTCACAGAGAACAGTAATATCTTCTACCTGATGATGACAAGAGCAAAAATATACCAGCATCCTTGCATTTTGCCATTATGAACAAACAAGCTGCCCCCATGTGTGAGGGACTCAGTGGAAACTATTCAGGAACACATGACTCTTCCTTTTAAGCCACATTATATGTTAAAAGCGGTTTCCCCTCCACTACACGTTACCTTCTCTCTCTCTCTCTATTTTTTTGGCTGTGCTATATCTTAGTTGCCGACATGCATGCAGGCTCTCAGTGGTGGCATGCAGGCTCTCAGTGGTGGCATGCAGAATCTACTTCCCTGAATAGGAATCAAATCTGGGCCCCCTGCATTGGGAGCACAGAGTCTTAACCACTGGACCATCAGGGAAGTCCCTTTCTTTTCTTTTTGATGAGAGGAACTCTTGTTCATTATTTTGGACTTAATTATTGTTGTTTAGTCAATAAGTCCTGTCCAACTCTTTGTGACCCCATGGACTGGGGCCCACCAGGCTTCTCTGTCCATGGAATTTCCCGGCAAGAGCAGGAGAGTGGGCTGCCAATTCCTTCTCCAGGGAATCTTCCTGACCCAGGAACTGAACCCACATCTGCTGCACTGCAGGCAGACTCTTTACGACTGAGCCACCAGAGGGCCTGAGTGGACTTAATTAAGGTCTGCCTCCAAATCCTACATTGATGCCCTACCCCCGAGTGTGATCAGCATGATCGTATTAGGAGATGCAGCCTTTGGGAGGTGATATGGGTCAGATGAGGTCATGAAGGTGGGGCCCCCAGGATGATGGGATTAGTGCCCCTATAAGAAGACACCTCAGATTGCTTGCTCACACACTCTCTCTCCCACCTTATGTGAGGATGACAAGAAGGCAGGTTTCTGCAAGTCCCCTCACCAGGACCCAACCCTGCTAGCACCTTGATCTGAGACCTCCAGCCTCCAGATGTGTGAGAAATAAATGTCTGGTGTTTAAGTACCCATTTGTTATAGCAGCTGAGCTAAGACGTTCATTCTTGTGAATGATCTGTTAAGGGAGATGAATCTAGGAAATTCATGTACTGATGGAAAGCTATGGCTCTTTAAAAAAGCATTCATTTGTGGTGTAAAATACAGCTGAGTGAGAGTGTACAAACCCAGGCAAGGTCGATGGGCCATCACGGCACAGGCTGAATAGCTTTGCTGTAGAGCTGTCTGTAATTACCTGCTCCTAACTGGTGCTCAGGGCTTCTGTTTCTACTCATTCCGTGCAGGGAAACTAGAGGTCTGGTGGTGTCTGTCACCCTTCAAGGCCCCAGCTGCACCCTGTCACCTGCACCCTCTCTGCTGAGCTCAGATCCTTTCTCTGGTTGACTCCAGCCTTGGGGCTCAGGCCCAGGTGGTCCTATCTCTGGATCTTTATCCATGGCCTTGGCATGGGGCCTGTGCTCTTGCTCTCCCTAAGGACTTGGTGCAGCATCTTGGGTCTCTCCCACTTCAGAACCAAGCAAATGTCCTGACACATGAAACAGAGCTCGACTTCACACCATCCCCCTACCTGGAGCAAGAAGATCCCTACCCTGGACCCCAGACATGAAAGGACCCTGCTTTGTCCCTCCTCTGGCCCTGCCTCTCCTCATAGGATGACAAACATGTATAGCCAAAGAAATATGCCCATTGGAGACTAGCCCCTAATTTAGACAATGGTTTGAATTCTTGGGACCTAGAATTTTCTGCCCAAGTAGCCTGAAGCACTTCCTGACCCAGGTGGGCCTCTGTCCTGAGTCTGTCCTCCTGAGAGTGAATACACTGGGAGCAAACCCCAGGCCTGAGGGGTACTGAGGGGTTTGTGGGAGTCATGGAAGGAGTTCGAACATGTGCCCTGGGGCCTCTACACCTTCAGGGTGTGGGACAGACCTGGGGACAGAAAGGGAAGGAAGTGGGCCCAGGAGGGGCCAGGGAGGGTTCCTCCTGCACCTCCACATCTGGTCTGGAACCCCAAGGGGTCCAAGAACTTTCAGATCAAACCTGGCCTCCTGATTTATTATACAGTTGACTCGGTCAAGATAAAAAATAGAATATATATTATTTCCAGTTCACTGGTATGATTCATCATTTTAAATATTTAGGAACGAGGGCCTCCACCAGGCGTGGTCTCTGCCCATCAAATGGCAGGGGCAGCCAGGAGCACCTGTAGTACACAGACAGCGTGCTGGGCCCTGGGGTCAGTGGGGGAGAAGCGGGTCTCCGGCAGGTTATGCTGACCGCCTCGTCTCCGAGTGGAGGAGCCTGATCTGTCAAGAGGCAGTGGAATCCTCACAGGGTCATAGGCTCTCCCTCTGTGGGCCTGGCACAGAGCTCAGCCAACCATGAGGGTCCTTTTATCACACTGGGTGAGGGGTCCTGCTCTGCTTCAGGGCACCTTCAATGCTATTCTGCAGAAAAGCAGGGCCCTGTAGAAAGAGAGGCTGGAGACGGTGGCAGAGGCCCCGTAGCTGGGCTGATGGCTCCATCCTCCCACTCTGCCTCATTTATTCCTCCCAACCAGCCGTCAGAGGGTTCAATCATCTTCCCATTTGCAAGTTAAACACTGTCCTGGTCACACTGTCAGCACAGAAGCCCCTATCCTCCACTGTCAGACCAGGGCCCTTACAGGGGCCAGCTGAGTGTCAAGAGCAAGTGTTCAGAGGAGGGTCAGAGGCTGATATGGGCAGGAGCTTGGGGCAGTGAGCAGATCCCAGTCATTCCTGTTGCACCCCCTGAACCTTTGGTACCCAGCACAGATGTGGCAGAGAGGGAGCATCCTCTGAGATGAGAGGCTTGTGAGGGGATGAGAGCTGTGGGACCCAGGTGAGGAGGCTCCTCCAGACCCCTGCAGCCTGGTCTCTCCTGTTTCCCCAGCCTTGTTCAGTCACTGACCTCCCTACTCTGCTTCCTCTGCCCTCCAGCATCAAGGGCCTTGTCTTTCTCAGTCTCCCAGGATGCACCAGGCTCCCACCCACCACAGGGCCTTTCCATGTGCCCTTCTCTCTGCCGAGATCACCCTCCTGGTCCGCATAGCTCTCCTTCCTCTTCCCTAAGCAGGTCAGGTCCATATTATCGTTCTTTTTTCAGAGCATCAGAGCCTCTCCCACGTGGCACTCACCCCAGGTGCAATGAATTAAAGATATGGGCAATAAGTCATCCAGCGCATCCCTCCTCCAGAGTCCCCAGGTCCGCCTCTCCAGCATCAGAGTTTCTGCACTAGAAATATAGCATGGATGAATGAATGGAGAGGATGAGATCTGAGCTGAGCCTGTGACTGCAGCCTGGAACCTCCCATAGCCCCATATCATCAAGCTTCTCCAGTCCCTAGTTGGAGCCCTTATCATTCTGCTTCATAGATGGTCCTGTATCTGCATTGGCCTCCCCATCCAGACCAGAGACTCTGAAGGGGGGGATTCCCTCCAGGGCCCCAGGGCTCACCCCAGTGCAAGACTAGGGTGGACTAGGGAGGGTGGGTACAGTGAGTGTGTGTTGAATGAAAGGAGGGACTTTCAAGAGGAGGGAGGCCCCTGGCTCTACTCAGAGGCAAAAGCTCTGATCCTCAGTGTTGTCTGGTAGCCTGGATAGAGGGAGGGGAGTTTGGGGGAGAATGGATAAATGTATCTGTATGGCTGAGTCCCTTTGCTGTCCACTTGAAACTATCACAACATTGTTAATCAGCTCTACCTCAATACAAAATAAAAAGTTGTTTTTTTTAATTTAAAAAAAAAAGCTCTGGTCCTTTACTCTGCAGGCTGAGCTATGGTGTAGACTCTCCCCAACACACACACACACACACGCACACACACACACACACACACACACGTCTATGGCACAAATTTGGCTGCAACCCTCAGAGGTCCTGGGGGAAGATACAGGAAACAAGATGGCACCCGGGAGCTGAGGGGATGGGAAAAAGGCTGTCAGGGTAAGAGCATCAGTGAACTGGGGCCTCCTCTCTCCTCTGAGAAGGAGCAGGTGGTGGCATGCCTGCGACTGCTGTCTAGTGGTCTGGCTTCCATCACAGCTGTGGAGCTGGCAGTAACTGAGAGGCGTTGGTGGAGTGATGGCTTCTAATTCATTCCCACCCCCTTGAGGCTGACATCTTAAAATTCATGGAATCCCAGCACCTCAGGGCTGCAAGGACTCTCCTAGGCACTTACTAATAACCTGCCATGGCAGGAACTGTATTTATCATCCTGTGCATATTTGCAACCGTTTACACACACACACACACACATACACACACACACTCATGAGAATTTTATCTTTACCCACTCAGCTTCTCCCCTTCCCTTGCCCTCTAAATGAGAATGTTATCTTTGCAAGATGGTTTCTGATGTATGTGTGCACTCACTTACAACACAGAGAAGTGAGGGGAAAAACAAAGAAGAAATCAAGACTGAGGTACAATGGGGAAGGGAGAAGGGGGAGACAGCAGCTCAGCAAGCTGCAGGCTGGAGAGATCTGGAAGGTTCAGCTTCCGTGAGGCTCTGCATTTCCCCGAAGATGAGGAAGGGGACCTGGAGAAAGTGTTGTGGAACGTACAAATTGCATCCCCTTTAGATTCTATCATGAAATGGAAGTAATAAGTGAAGTAAAGTGAAAGTCCTCAGTCGTGTCTGACTGTTCATGCCCCCACGGACTGTAGCCTGCCAGACTCCTCTGGCCATGGAATTCTTCAGGCCAGAATATTGGAGTGGGTAGCCTATCCCTTCTCCTGCGAATCTTCCCAACCCAGGAATCGAACTGGGATCTCCTGCATCGCAGGCAGATTCTTTACCAGCTGAGCTATCAGGAAAGCTCAGAAGTAACATAGGAATTCCTTTTTTTCTAAATTAATTTATTTTAAAGTGAAAGTGAAGTCACTCAGTCGTGTCTGATGCTTTGCAATCCCGTGGACTATAGCCTACCAAGCTCCTCCATCCATAGGCTTCTCCAGGCAAGAATACTGGAGTGGGTTGCCATTTCCTTCTCCAGGGGATCTTCCCAACCCAGGGATCGAACCCGGGTTTCACGCATTGGAGGCAGACGCTTTAACCTCTGAGCCACCAGGGAAGCCCAGAATTTATTTTAATTAGAGGCTAATTACTGTATAATATTGTGGTGGTTTTTGTCATACATTGACATGAATCAGCCATGGGTGTACATGTCTCCCACCATCCTGAACCAACCCCCACCTCCCTCCCCACCCCACCCCTCTGGGTTGCCCCAGAGCACCAGCTTTGGGTGCCCTGCTTCATGCATCAAATTTGCACTGGTCATCTATTTTACATATGGTAATATACATGTTTCATTGCTATTCTCTCATATCATCCCATCCTTGCCTTCTCCCACATAGTCCAAAACTCTGTTCTTTACATCTGTGTCTCTTGCTGTCTTGCATATAGAAAGGGTCGTTGTTACCATCTTTCTAAATTCCGTATATATGCATTAAGATACTGTATTGCTGTTTTTCTTTCTGTCTTACTTCACTCTGCATGATGGTTGATTGAGGCCTCAGAGGCGGTGCCACAGAAGACGCAGACCAAGTGCTCTTCTGCCCCTTCCCAGACCCAGCGGATCGCCGCACCAGCACGTGCCCTTCCTCTGGCGGCCCTCAGGGGACTGTGCTGGGCCGCAGCAGATGGCAAAGCATCTGAAAGTGACAATGTAGGAGATTCTGTCATGCGAGACCTTCCGTGGTCTGCAGACTTGTCACGCAACTTGGACCGATCTACCAGTCCCAGCCAGACAATTCTGCGATGCTCCAGGCGCAGCGATGGGTGGTGACGCCGGACAAGAGCTTATCTGCTGCAGGGTTGGGACATTGTCACCAACGCCTTGGGAGCCTATAATCTACATCTCTTCCTAGCTTTCCTTTCTTCAAAAGTGGATCCCTCCTTAATGGAAGATTCAGACCGTGGCCTCCGTGTTACCAACCAAGTAGAACGAGGGGTTCCAGCCCTTCATCCGGAGGCTCCCAGAACTTAAGTTTTGGCATGCAGAGACCAAGGGCACCCTCGTGGCCATGGTCTGCACCTCCTTTGAGGTGTTCTGGCCCATCCTGGTGATGTACTTCATCAGGGAGTTATTTTCTTTCTAAAAAAGAGCTTCAATTATTTGTAACTGAAATACCAGGTTCTTAAAGAAACTGGCATTTAACCCAAATCTCATTGATTTACTTTCCAATGCCTGTCAGGCGTGCAGACGCTGTAATAGAGCGTGGGCTGGGGGACAGCCAAGCGGGCTGGGGAGGTCGGGCAGCCGGCAGCCGGGGCCAGACCCACGGAGAGAACCAGGACGACTGGCTGACGCCTCTGAGGATGTCTGCCAAGGCCGGACAGCCACATGGAGGATGCCCACCATCCTGGGTGGGTAGACACTCCAATAACTGCAAGTTCCAATGCCAGTTTCCCAATTTCATCTCAGGAGAGATGTGTCGAGTTGGCCTCTACTATAATGACTCAGAACTTTGTTCTTAACCACCATGATGGCTTTTGAGGTCAATTATACATTATGTATTATAATTTGGATTTACAAATATATTTAAATATTTATTATATTATATATTATAATTATATTTGTATATTATAACCTATTAATATTATAAATAGGTGGCGCTAGTGGTAAAAAACCTGCCTGCCAATGCAATTGACCTAAGAGACTTCAGTTCATCCCTGGGTGGGGAAGAATCCCTGGAGGAATGCATGGCAACTCACTCCAGTATCCTCTCCTGTTGGCAGGACAAAGGAACCTGGTGGGCTACAGTCCATAGGGTCAACATGACTGAATCGACTTAACAGGCTGCTGCTGCTGCTAAGTCGCTTCAGTCGTGTCCGACTCTGTGTGACCCCATAGACAGCAGCCCAGCAGGCTCCCCCGTCCCTGGGATTCTCCAGGCAAGAACACTGGAGTGGGTTGCCATTGCCTTCTCTGTAACATGTATGCACACAATATTTATAATATAAATATTTGGAATTGTAAATATATATTTTAATTGTGATTATTTTGACACATTTATTTAATATGTGAAGAGTTGTTTTAATTTAAATGTGTTCTCAAGCAGCAGCCCTATTTTCAGAAAAGCCTGGCAGGAGTGGCCAGTTCTGTGGGTTTTAATGCACACACAACTTCTCTTTCCCCAGGGAAGCAACTCTGACCTGCACGTCAACTTTTTTAATGTAATAAAAAACCAATACTTGTTAACATTTTACCAAGTGACTTTTAAATTCCAACTTTATTAAAGACATTGTCCCTGCAAAAGAAAAATTGTTGATCACTGGACTGCTTCTTTGGATACAACACTGAGCTGAGACTGGGCCCCACGGAACCCCAGTTATAATCAGCTCATGGCATCGTGAAGGATGCAGACATTTTTCAGGGGCAGAGGTGAGACTGTGGAGATCATCCCAAGGGCCCAGGACCTGCCGAGGCAGGAGAGACACTGCATTAATAAGCTCTGAACCCAGAAGAGACTTTACTTGTAGAAGTTCATTTTAAAGTCAGAGGTTTGTGGGACAAAAGTGAGGAGTAATTGACCATCTTAAGGAGGGTGATCAAGCTAGCATTTGTTGGGTGCATCACTGAGAGTGAGGTGACAGTCTGGCCAGTGGGTGTCACCTCCCCCATCCCACAGAGGCGGAAAGAGCCTCCGAGAGGGGAATAGACTCGCTCAGGGTCACACGGCCTGGCAGTAGGAGCTGGGTGCAAATGCCGCCTGCCTGGCTCCCCCTTAAGCTCTTTCCACTCACCCCTGGGGCAGAAAAGGGGGAGGCAATGTGCAGCTTTGGAGGATCTAAGCAGGAGCTGAAGAGGTAGCAGAGGTCACATGTGAGCTGGAGTTTGAAGAAGGCGAAGAATTCTGACCAACAGAGGCTAGGACATGGGTCATAGATGAGGGAGGGGCACTCCAGGTGGAAGAAGCTACATGAGGATCAGCTCGGAAGTGGAGAAGCCGAGGGTATTTGGGGGTGGGGGAGGGGCAAAGAGGGAAGTAGGGTTTGGTGGGATCAGCAAAGGGAGAGGTAACAGGAAGGGTAGGGCAGGTGGGCCTTGACCAGGAAGTCCCTCCAAGGTCACAGCTTTGCCCAAATCTTCCAGCCCCCTGGAGTGAAAGGGGTGAACTCAGCTTGAGTGTGAAAGCTTGGGCCCGTTTTTTCAGCCCTTCAGACTGCAGTTCTTTCCCTGCTCTTATCAGTAGCCAACTGCCAGCCCTCCCTCGGGGCCCTGACCTCTCCCACAGGCCCAGCTCTGCACATCCAGGTTCAGCCGGCCCAGCGGACTCCATCAGCCTGCCCTGCAGCCCATCACGCGGCCTCCTCAGGCTCTGCATTATGGACAGCTCTGAGCCGAGTCACGGCCGAAGTCAATGATGACAGTGGCTGTTGGAGGTGCTCACCCCTCCAGCCTATTGTCCAGATTAAAGCCACATTTTCCAGAAGCGCTGGCAGAATGAGACCCTCCCCTGCCTACAGTCCAGCAATGGCCTCCCATCCCAGCGTCTGTGGCCATTAAAGCCACCCATGCTCTCCCACCTCCCACTGCCACTTCCACCCTGTTATTCCCACTGTGGGAGGAAATTAGTTTTCAGGCTGTGCAGCTGCTGATTTACCACTCACTCCTGAGCCACCCACCAGCCATTAAGCACAGGCCAGGTTTACACACACTGTTTCCACCTGACAGCTCCCCCAGGCTTCCCATCATCTCCTCTCCCCCAGCACAACCCCAGTGTCCCTGTGTTTCTCTGTGGTCCATGCTGTCTCCTGCGAGTCAGGCCTCCTGCTTTCCTTCAGCACATCTGCTGGTCTCTCTCTGGGAACCCAGCCCAGGGCACTCCATCTCTGCCTGCAAGTCAAGGAGCGTGTCACCATCAGCTCAGGGGCCACACTCAGCATCTCTCAGTGGGAGATCCATTCTGGCTGGCTGGCAGCCACCACCTGCCAGACCCCTGGGTCTCCACCATGCATGTAGGGGAGTCATGGAGGAGTCCTGGGGAAGGCATTACTGTTGTCAGAGAACCCTTGTGAAATGCAGAATCCCCATGAAAGGAAGCACATCACGGTCTCAGCACTCTCCAACTTCCCTCCCACCCACCTGGGCACTGAGTCCTGGAGTCAGGCCTCGTCACCAGGATCAGGTGCTAGGCTCTGGATTCAGCCAGGCCTGACTTCAAGTCCTGTCTCCGCCTCTCAAGCCCTCGGGCGAACTTTGATCGCTCTGGACCTCAGCCTCCCATCTGTTCTTGGAGCAAAAGATATGAAGCAAAAGACAGGGTGACACTGGCCGCTTCGGAGGACAGAGGAGAGGATTCGGTGAAATGAGGCTCAGAACCACTGTCCTGAGCCTGCGTGTAGGAGGAGCTCAGCATCTGTTGCCTGTTGTCACTGTCCCAGGGGCAGCGGGGTTGGGTGGTGACAGGCTGGGTGTGACCGTGGGCTCCACCCCTCCCTGGTGTGTGGCCAGGCAAGCTACTCAATGGGGCTGGGCACCAGTCTTTGCATCTGTAGCATGGGGAGGAGGATGGTGCGCCTGGCAGAGTCACTGCAAGTATTCAGTGAGTTCTCACGGGTAAAGCACTTGCTCACGGCACCTCCATCTGAGCCCTCCCCACCATATTCACAGTGGCTCTTTCTGGGCCGGTCAGCCTCACCCAACCCCAAGCCCCCCGAAGGCAGGGCCGGTGTCCCCATTCAGGTGGCCAGCTCACCCTGTTTTACCTGGGACTGTCCCAGCTTCAGCATGAAAGTCTTATATCCCAGGAAGACCCTCAGGACCCAGAAAACCAGAAGAGTTGGTCACCCTCTTCTCCATTTGTGCATTCCTCCCCAGCCCCAGCTTTGCCCAGCTGATTCCCCAGCTTTGTCTAGCTGATTCCAGCTTACAGGTCACTGCTGCAGAGAGGCTGGCCCTGACCTGAGACATATGTCCCCCTCCTTCCTCGTCCCTGTGTTACTCATCACATTACTGTCTCCATCTGTTCCCCATCCTCCTCTGCGGTTCAGGAAGGGAAGCTCTCTCCCCCTTCTTCACAGGATTGCCAGGACCCACTTAAGATCTGGTGTGTAACTGGTGGTGCTCGATACATAAATCAATGTCATTCATTTATTAAGCACCTAATATATGCCAGGCCCTGTCTAAGCACTGGGGACACAGCACTGAGCAGGACAGATTTAACATTTGGGGGAGGGAACATGGGCAGTGGGCAGAGCAAGATGGACAGTCCAGCCCGGTGGTGTCAGGGACCTTCCTGGAGGAAGTGGTGTCTCAGGTGGGGTTGTGAGGATGAGCAGGGGTACACAAGTCACAGGAAGGGAAGAGGGTCCCAGCAGACCTGCCAGTGGGCAAAGGCTGAGAGGGCAGAGGAGGTTAAAGTGTTCAGCAGAGACAGAAAATTCCAGAAATAGAGTTGCCCACTGGCTGTGTGCTGGAGAAGGAAATGGCAACCCACTCCAGGATTCTTGCCTAGAGAATCCCACGGACAGAGGAGACTGGTGGGCTACAGTCCATGGGGTCGCAAGGAGTTGGACACGACTGAGAGACTACCACACACACTGGCTGTATGCAGCTGCAGTCATTTTATGAAGAAGAGAGCCAGGCATGGAAAGGTTAATGGTCCCACCCAGGTCACCCGGGGATCAGCGATGGAGCACTTGTCAAGGAGTCCACTTCCCCAGAACCCTGGCCAGGCCTCCTTCACCTCAGGTCTTTCTCTGCACCTCAGCCACCCCAGCTTCTGATCTTTTTCCTCTTCTCTAGCAACTCTCTTTCACCTTCCACCTTGGCGGCTAAGGCAATTTCTCAATGTCCAGCCAAATCAGATTTGATTTAAGTAATAAAACATTGCTGGCCCAGCCATTCGGTTGGAAGAGCTGGGAACAGCGCGACCTGGCCGCAGACACAGGCATCAATCTTGTTGTTTTCCCAACATGAGACCTGAAAGGTGCTGACTGGGGGCTTCAGGGCCGGTGGCTCTGGGGGTGGATCCTCTGTTCCCAGGCTGTGTGAGTCTGGGCACATCTCTTCACCTCTGGGAGCCTTTCCTGCGGAAAGTGGGGCACCACCATGTACCCTGCAGGGGTTGTCATAAGGACTGGAGATGTTGGAATGCTGGCTGTCTTGGTCCTGCCCCCCTTCACTAACTACCTCCTGCATCAACCAGCACATCTCAGGGTGGTTCTGTGTAGAAAGAAACAGGTAAACACACCTGTCCAAGTTATCCAGGCCCCAGGATAGACCCCAAGCATCCTCTGAGCCCCTGTGTACAGATGGGGAGGATGGCTCACTGGGCAGATGGCCCCCCTCAGCTCAGACTCCCATGTCTCACCCTTTTCATAGTGCAAGGGGGTGGTTGCCCCTACGTCTGGGGCTTGTTGGGGGACGCCGATACATAAAGGATGACCTCGCCCCCAGTGCGGCGCTCCCGTGTTCTGTGATCGCCGTCAGCCTTCTTGGCTTCTACCCCATCGTCTCCTCTGCAGGTTCTCTTGGGGCTGAAGCTCTTCCTCTGGGAGCAGGAGGTCCTTGTTCTCATGATCCTCCCCTGTTTGGAGTCTGAGTCTCCCTCAACAGAATTTAGTACCCTTTTCCAGCCTGGAGGTTTATCATTTCCTATTTGTTATTCAATCTAGACCAGCACTGCCTTAGAGATCGTCTGGTCCAATTCCACCATCGTCAGATGGGGAACCAGAGTCCCAAGAAGTCACTCAGGGACTCAGAGCTGAGATTAGAGCCGGGGAAGCCCAGTGCCGAGTCCAACACTGTCCACCTCTCCAGGCGGCACCCTTTGACGCAACCTCCTCTGAGACCCTCCCCTGGGGGACTCCATGAGCATCCTCTCCAGGTCAGGAGAGGGCAGGTCCACCGTGCCAACTCACAGTTTCTCCATCTGTGAATCAGTTACAATCATCCCTGCCTCTCCAAAGAGCTGGGAGGAGAACCCTGCTCGGAACTGTCCCCGTCAAGAAACACTGCCTGGATGGACACAGAAAATTCAGGGATGGTTTGAAGGGTCAGGCATGGTGTCTTCAAAGGAGCTAATGAATAAACCATGAGTCATTCAGAGGTATCTGAAGCTCATCCACCTTCAGTAGACTAGTCCTCCTCTCCCACGCTCTCCTTCCCTCCAGCAGAGGTGGGAGGTGAGAAATAAATAAACAGCAGCTTCCCCCACACCACCACCCAACACATACACACACACACATCTGCCTCTGTGTAGACATCACCCATTGGGCTAGCAGGGCCAGAAGAGGGAGGCCAAGTCAGCCTCCCTTCTAGGATCAACACAGGTCAGATATGCCATGCATCATCTTATTTATCCAACAAGAAGTGATTTAAACACTATAATTAGCCTCAATTGACAGAACTGTAAGAGCGTCGGACAGTGGCACAGAAGAGAAACGACAGGCTCTGAGTCAAACTGGCAAGAGCTTTGAATTCCAGCTCTGGCACTTGTGAGGCCTTAAGCACGTTATTCAGCTTCTCAAAGCCCAAGTTTCCCCATCTCTAAAAAGGTGAGTAACCACCTCACTGGGCTCTTTTGAGGATCTCATGAACAAGCAGGTCTGGGTCTAGTAATCATTCAGCACACAGTGGCCTTGGCTATTCATATTATCATTGTTGTCAAAGCATTACTCCTGTGTTATTTCTTTCCCCCATGCCACCCTGGCTGCTGCTGCTGGGAGAATTTGGAGCTGAAACCAACCAGAAAAAGAACATGAACTTCAAGTGGCTCAGAGAGTTAAGATTTCCCTGCTGGGAGGGAGTCAGCACACAGGCACGCACGCACACACACACACACACACACACTTTCCTCCAGCAAGAAGAGGTGCTGCTGCTGCTGCTAAGTCGCGTCAGTCGTGTCCAACTCTGTGCGACCCCATAGACGGCAGCCCACCAGGCTGCCCCGTCCCTGGGATTCTCCAGACTAGAACACTGGAGTGGGTTGCCATTGCCTTCTCCTAAGAAGAGGTGGGACGGGGCTTTCTTCCTGATGGCAGCTCCTGAGTACTCTGCAGTTCCAGTGGTTGCATGCTCCTGGTATGTTGCCCGTCTGGGTCAGGATCCTATTTGCTGGCACCAAAAGGAAGGTAAATGAAGCCTGGGCAGCCAGGATACCCAAGTGAGGATTCTCCTCTTGGGATCCTGCTTCCACTCCTACTTCAAGGATCTGTTCTCTGAACTTCTCTGGCGGTCCAGTAATTAAGAATCCATCTGCCAATATGGGAGACACTGGTTCAATCCCTGGTCCAGGAAGATTACACATGCTGCAAGGTGACTAAGCCCATGCACCTCCACTACTGAGCCTGTGCTCCAGAACCAGTGCTCGGCAACAAGAGAAGCCGCCACGTCAAGAAGCCCACATTCCACAACTTAGATGGTAGCCTCTGCTCGTCGCAACCAGAGAAAGTCCGTGCATAGCAACAATGACCCAGAGGAGCCAAAGATAAACACATAAATACAGTCAAAAAGAAAAAAAAAAAAGAATCTGTTCTCAACCTACAAAATTGTCTCAGTACTCTTCCTAGAACCTAGCACAAAGGGGACCGTCAGAAGATGTTTATTAAATGAACACACAAAGTCGAAGATGCTATAGTTCTAGCTACCTAAGATTCTGATTCTCAGATTCTGTGGTTCAAGACTCTTAAACTGCTAGTGCTCTCAACCAAGGATCCCAGGCTCAAACGCCAAGAAGAGACAGGCAGGGAATGTGTGAGTGAAATGGGCCAGATATAAAGGCAAACACATCCAACTGTGTGATGGGGACAGGCTGGGAGGGTCTGGGGAGCCCAGTCCCATCATAGCTATGACCTGTATGAGAACAGTGTGGCCGGTCTTTCGATTTTTCAGGGCAAAGCAGACAGCTAGATTTTTTATTTTTCCTTTTCTCTATCTTGTTGTTGTTGAATAGCCTCATTTTTAAAACTGTTATGTTTTTAAAAAACAATAATAGGAGAAACTGGGTACGGGGCTTATGGGAACTCTCTGGACCATCTTTGCAACTTTTCTGCAAATCTAAATCTATTCCAAAAGAAAAATTTGTATTAAAGGGTACAAAAACACCAGGAAGGCCAAAAGAAATAGACCTGTTAGCAGAACCAGCCCCCAGGCAACTGTTTGCAAACTCTATTTTCAATAGCAGTAAAACTGGGCACTAAACTCAAAGCCAGGGCCTGCAGTCTGAACAGCTGACACACTCCCCACAACCTGGCCAGGCTGGGGAGGCAAAGCCCACACTTAGAAGACAGAGGGGACAGGCAGAGAAGAGCAGATGAAGGGTGTGTGGGGCTGGAGTAGGGGGTCTGGGGTAGACAGTTTAAGTTGAGAGGATGTGGAGAAAAGGGGACCCTCATGCACTGTTCCTGGGAACATCAGCTGGTACAGCCATTATTGAATACAGCATGGAGTTTCTTCTCAAAATTAAAAATAGATCTACCATGTGATCCCATTATCCCACTTCTGGACTCGATCCAGGTCCACACCCTGCCTCTGCTGCTTACCAGCTGAATGACCTCAGGAAAGTCTCTTCCTCTCTTTAGACCTCAGTTTCCTGATCTACAATATGAAGGTAATGATTTCTTGGCCTCGGATGCTACCTGGCCCACCGCATCAGCACAGCAGGCACAGTTTCTCAGGCTCAGGGGAGCAGGGCTCCGCAGGCAGATCTGGCTGGGGTCCCAGCTTGGCACAGCCGGGCCTCTGCCTCTGGTTTAGCCGACAGCTGGCAGCCCTCGCTGGTAACAGAGCCCGCCGTTCCCAGAATCTCAGCTCTGCAGTTTCTCTACGTCTCTGTTCCGGACCTTGCTTCCCTTGCTGAGGAGGGTTCCACTCCCGGGCTCTGGCTTGTTGTAGGCGGACCTTTAAAGCAAAGGCGTGAGGACTTACTGACCCAGAGAACTGGGACAAAGAGGGGCGACTAAGGGCAGAGGCTCTGCCCCCTCCCTCCCCTCCCCTGACGCCGCTTCCTCCTGCGTCAGCACCCTTCTCACCCGGGGGAAGCTGGCCACCAGCGACTCCAGGCTTAGCTGGTCCTTACAGCTGTGTGGTCTCAGAGGGAGACAGCCTGTCTCCCTCCCAGTGTCCACATCAGAGGATCCTCTTAATAAGAGAGAAGGGAAGGGTCTGGACGGACCCCTCAGAGCTCCTCCAGATGAGCTAAAGCACCCTCCCTTCACAGGGTCTGGGGAGAACGAGGGTCTGTCTCCCTGACGGAACTGGCGTCCATGCCCCCCCAACCCAAGAAGGTGAGCTGTGAGGTTCATGGTGTCAGCAAAGGCAGGGTAGGCTAAATCAAAGGGTTCGGAAGACTGGAAAATTTGGAAAGGCAGGAACCTGCTTCCAGTCTTTCTGATCAGAAACAGGAAACAAAGGGACATCGGAAGGGACTGGAGGCCAGGGCTCAATCTCCCACCACAGTCCCCAGGGACAAGGAAGACATAATGCCCCGGCCTTCTCCTGGGCTCTGGGTCTAGCCAGGCTGCCTCTTGTACCAGGGGGGCAAATGCATAAGCAATAGGAAAATGGGTGCCTTAGAATAAACCAGGACTGGGGAAGACCATCCCCAAGAAAAAGAAATGCAAAGAGGCAAAATTGTTGTCTGTGGAGGCCTTACAAATAGCAGAAAAAAGAAGAGAGGCTAAAGGCAAAGGAAAAAAGGAAAAATAAATCCATTTGAATGCAGAGTTACAAAGAATAGCAAGGAGAGAGAAGAAAGCCTTCCTTAGTGATCAATGTAAAGAAATAGAGGAAAACAACAGAATGGAAATGACTAGAGATCTCTTCAAGAAAATTAAAGATACCAAGGGAACATTTCATGCAAACATGAGCACAATAAAGGAGAGAAACGGTAAGGACATAACAGAAGCAGAAGATATTAGAAGTAGCTAGAATACACAGAAGAACTGTATAACAAAAGTCTTAATGACACAGATAACCACAGTGATGGGGTCACTTACCTAGACCCAGACATTCTGGAATGTAAAGTCAAGTGGGACCTTAGGAGGCATCACTACCAAAAAAGTTAGTGGAGGTGATGGAATTCCAGCTGAGCTATTTCAAGTCCTAAAAGATGATGCTGTTAAAGTGCTCCACTCAATATAGAGAGAAGAAAGCCTTCCTTAGTGATCAATGTAAAGAAATAGAGGAAAACAACAGAATGGAAATGACTAGAGATCTCTTCAAGAAAATTAAAGATACCAAGGGAACATTTCATGCAAACATGAGCACAATAAAGGAGAGAAACGGTAAGGACATAACAGAAGCAGAAGATATTAAGAAGTAGCTAGAATACACAGAAGAACTGTATAACAAAAGTCTTAATGACACAGATAACCACAGTGATGGGGTCACTTACCTAGACCCAGACATTCTGGAATGTAAAGTCAAGTGGGACCTTAGGAGGCATCACTACCAAAAAAGTTAGTGGAGGTGATGGAATTCCAGCTGAGCTATTTCAAGTCCTAAAAGATGATGCTGTTAAAGTGCTCCACTCAATATGCCAGCAAATCTGGAAAACTCAGCAGTGGCCACAGGACTGGAAAAGGTCAGTTTTCATTCCAATCCCAAAGAAAGGCAATGCCAAAGAATGTTCAAACTACCACACAATTGCACTCATCTCACATGCTAGTAAAGAAATGCTCAAAATTCTCCAAGCAAGGCTTCAACAGTACATGAACAGAGAAATTCCAGATGTTCAACCTGGATTTAGCAAAGGCAGAGGAACCAGAGATCAAATTGCCAACATCCATTGGATTATCGAGAAAGTAAGTTCCAGAAAAATATCTGCTCCTGCTTTATTGACTACACCAAAGCCTTTGACTGTGTGGATCACAACAAACTGTGGAAAATTCTTAAAGAGATGGGAATACCAGACCACCTTAGCTGCCACCTGAGAAATCTGTATGCAGGTCAAGAAGAAACAGTTAGAAATGGACATGGAACAACAGACTGGGGCCAAATTGGGAAGGGAGTACGTCAAGGCTGTATATTATCACCCTGCTTATTTAACTTATATGCAGAGTACATCATGTGAAATGCTGGGCTGGATGAAACACAAGCTGGAATCCAAGACTGCCGGGGAAAATATCAATAACCTCAGATATGCAGATGATGCCACCCTTATGGCAGAAGGTGAAGAGAAACTGAAGAGCCTCTTGATAAATGAAAGAGAGGAGTGAAAAAGCTGCTTTAAAACTCAACATTCAAAAAACCAAGATCATGGCATCTGGTCCCCTCACTCCATGGAAAATAGATGGGGAAACATGGAAACAGTGAGAGACTTCATTTTCTTGGGCTCCAGAACCACTGCAGATGGTGACTGCAGCCATGAAATTAAAAAACGCTTGCTCCTTGGAAGAAAAGCTATGACCAACCATATTAAAAAAGCAGAGACATTAATTTGCCGGCAAAGGTCCATCTAGTCAAAGCTGTGGTTTTTCCAGTAGTCATGTATGGATGTGAGGGCTGGACCATAAAGAAAGCTGAGAGCCAAAAATTGATGCTTTTGAACTGTGGTGTTAGAGAAGACTCTTGAGAGTCCCTTGGACTGTAAGGAAACACATCCAGTCCATCCTAAAGGGAATCAGTCCTGAAGGACTGATGCTGAAGCTGAAATTCCAGTACTTTGGCCACCTGATGTAAAGAACTGACTCATTGGAAAAGACCGTGATGCTGGGAAAGATTGAAGGCAGGAAGAGAAGGGGACGACAGAGGATGAGATGGTTGGATGGCATCACTGACTCAATGAACATGAGTTTGAGTAAGCTCTGGAAGTTGGTTATGGACAGGGAAGGCCTGGTTGTGCTGCAGTCCATGGGGTCGCAAACATTCAGATATGACTGAGCAACTGAACTGAACTGAAGTGACTGGGAAAGATTAACTATCAGTGCATGAGCAAATCACAAAAGGAACCAATGAGCAGGAAACACCATCAGCTGCACCAATCAGATGAATTCGTTTTTCAGCCAGTCACCTGTTGAGAGCTGCTATTCAGAAACAGGGAGGCTGGCGTTGGTGCAGCCTCCAGATGCTCAGTGAACTTGGGCTTCTGGGAGTCTCCCCACCTCCCACAGCAGAGGGTACTCTCCTACTGAACACACAAGTACAAAATGACCTTCCATTGGATGGAAGCCTTTTGTCGCAGGCAGGAAGAAGGGGGGCCAAGCCTGACATTTCAGTGGTGCATTGAGACACTCCTGTCTCCAGGCCCCTGATGATGTCAAAATGTTATGATTTTCCTGGAAGAAATGATGAGTGGAACCGAGTGGAATTAAACATCGGCCTGACTACAGCGGTTGCTGGGGTGTCTGTAGCCATGGTGACAGCATCCCTGCTGGCTCACCAGTCACCAAGGGGACACGGAAGCTGGGAGAGGAGGGGCTTGTCAGGCCCTCCTGGTGACCCCACCCCTGAATCTCTGTCTCATCCGGAAGACTGAGGACCCCCCTACTTTGTTAATTCATTGCCTCCCTCATTCCATATGTTTCCCTAGCATCTATTTTGCTCTGAACAGCATACATGTTCCCTATCCTCAGATATCCTATGGTCTAGCTGAGGAAGGAGACATAAATAGATAAGCTAATGAATATAATCAGAAACTGGGATGTTTATTGTGAAGCGAGAGAAGAGAACAACATGAAGGAGAAGAAAATCAGGCTTAAATTAGGGGTCTGAGGAGGGCCTCCCTGAGGGAGCATTTGCACTGAGGCCAGAAGGATCAGCAGTCAGACAAAAATGAAGAGCTCTCCTGGTGGCAGTAACTGCCAAGCAAAGGCCCTGAGGCAGGAAGGAGGTTGGGGCAACCCAGGAATAGAGGCCGCCAGTGTGGCTAGAATAAGGCTGGAAACTGACAAGGACCCAGGTCAGGAGGGACCACGTGGTCTAGTAGCGGTTTATCTCAAGACAGTTGGGGGTGTGGGAGAGCTTTAAACTGGTTTGTGATGCCATCAGGCCCTTGTTTTAACCTCTTTTGTCCTCCCTGTGAAGAGTGGACTAGGACAGGGGAAAGGAGAGAGAAGAGCATTCCAGGAAGAGGGAACAGCTTGCAGGCAGTCAGGTCAGTCCTGAAGAAGCAGAAACTGCCAGAAGCAGGTTGGAGCATGGAAGGAGAGGGAGGTGCTTGAGATGAGGGTGGGGATTGGATGAGGTTCTGCTACAGAGGGCTTCACAGGTGCCTGTTTAGTTCAGTCGCTCAGTCGTGTCTGACTCTTTGTGACCCCATGGACTGCAGCATGCCAGGCTTCCCTGTTCATCACCAACCCTTGGAGCTTACTCAAACTCATGTCCATAGAGTTGGTGACGCCATCCAACAATCTTACTCTCTGTTGTCCCCTTCTCCTCCTGCCTTCAATCTTTCCCAGCATCAGGGTCTTTTCCAATGAGTCAGTTCTTCACATCAGGAGGCCAAATAGTGGCCTGTTCAGAGTGTAGCTTTTTAAGTGGGGGAAGTGACATGATCCAGTTTTTTTCTAAGTTCCCCTTAAGCTCAGCCTTACTTTGTCCAACAGTCACTCCTGAACAAGGTGTCAGGAGGCTCAGTCGTATTGGATGGAAGGAGAGGGAGGAATCCTCAGACAGGGAATTAGGGCCCTGGCTCTGTCCTTCTCAGCTGTGTGACCTTGAGTGAACTCCTGAACCTCTCCGAGCCTCATCTCCCTCCTCAGGAAGCAGCGCTGAGACCCCTCACTCCATCGGCCTTCCCTCAGGGTCTGATAAGCACTCACGTGTGGCTCGGTCCTCAATGCTGTCACCCATGTCATCATGAATCCATCTTCCCCAGGGAAGGGGTCATCACTACATCCCTGGAAGGCAGAATAGAGCCGAGGGCGTCTCTTCCATTTCCCAGATGGGAAAGCTGAGGTCCAGGGAAGGAGTGTGACTTATCCACGGGTGGTGAGTGGCAGGTAGCGGCCAGGAGACAGAGGCTGAGGATGCTGGACTGTTAGTGCTGGTATTCTCTGGAGCCCAGTGGATATGAATTCACATCCCATCTCCTAGTCACAGGCTAGGTGCTTGAGTCAGGTGACCCAACCTCTCTGGACCTCGGTCACCTCATCCCCAGTTTGGCAGAAGTTCAGAAGGACCGAGGTCACCCCATGTGTGGAGCCTGGCACAGGGAAGAAACTATTTAAACTGACCAAAATGACACTGCCTGGGAGAACTACTCTCCCCTCCTAGGGAACAGTTGCCCCAAGCCCCCCTCACTTGAATCTCATCTCCCACTTGGCTCTTGGCAGGATCTGCTCATTTCTATGCAGATATAACAGTAACAATAATTATGCTCATCCCAGTTCACAGACCCACCCTCCCAGCAGCGCTGGACAGCACCAGCTGCACTCCCCCCACCTCCCCAGAAAGAAGGGTGCTCAACACTGTCATAGGGCAGGACATCCAACACCCACACACCGTGAGACTCGGAGTGGGCTGGCCTTTCTCATCCTCAGCCTCAGTTTCCTCATCTGCTCAAAGCAGGTATTGAAGTAGATACTTACAGAGGTGTGAAGTGTCGGTCACACTGGGCAACCAAGTTCTGAGGATGTTTATGGGATGTGTGTGGGGGTATGCCCTCTGACCTTATCTCTCTCCCCTCCCCCCAACTCACAAAGTGACAGCCATCATGACCTTCTGTCATTCTTCATAAAGGCTCTGCCTACTCCAGCCTCAGGGCCTTTGCACTCGCTGTTTCTTCTGCTTCCCTCAGGTGTAACCAGGTTTGTCCCTTCGTTTCATTCAGGTCTCAGCTCAGACATCCCTTAGAGTGTCACCCACTCCAGCCTACCACTCCTTGACCCCCTGAATTTGTCCCCACTCCAGATTCATGTGTTCAAGTCCTAACCCTCAGTACCTTAGAATGTGACTGTATTTAGAGACAGCACCTCAATTAAAGTGAAGCTCTTAGGAGAGGACTTAATCCAATCTGACTGCTGTTCTTTCTCTAAGAAGAAGAGATTGGAACACATGGAGAGACACCAGTGGGTGTGTGTACACAGAGGAAGACACAGCAAGAAGGTGGCTGTCTGCAAGCCAAGGAGAGAGGCCTCAGAGAAAACCAAATCTGCCAACGCTTTGATTTTGGACTTCTAGCCTCTGTAACTGTGAGAAAACAGATTCCTGTTGCTTAAGTTACCCAGTCTGTGGTATTTCATTAAGAGAGCCCACGTAAACTAATACAGCCCCCAACTCTATTTTATGCTTCTGTATAGCACTTATCAGCTCTGACATTTTATATACGTGCATGTGTGTTTATTATTTGCCCTTTCCCCACCCCAGTACACCAGGAACTCTGTGAGATCAGTGTTGGGACCAGACTCTGGCCATGACAGGCTCAGTGAGTTACACTAGGCCTAAAAAAACCTGAGTCATGTTTCCAGGAATTATACCCTTGAGCTAAACCTGAGTCATACCCTTGAACTAAACCTGAGTCATTTAAACTAAACCTGAGTTATGTCTCCAGGAATTACACCTTTGAACTAATCAGGAGAGTCCCCATTTGTGCCAAACCTCAGCCAATCATGTAATGCCAGCTACCCTGTTACTAAGACAAAGAACTGGCCAGGTACCCTGTTACTAAGACAAAAACTGCTGTTTAAACAACTACGACCCAGAGCTCGGGGCTCTTGTTGGATTCCACTGCGCTGGATGAGACATGGGCCCTAGCTCGAGCTAGCAATAAAACCCCTTTATGCTATTGCACTGCTGTGGATGTCTTATTCTCTCAGTTTTGGGGACTCGGACTCTGGGCACAACAATCAGGGACTTAGTCTGTTCTGTTCTGTTTCCAGGAATAGTAAACACAGAGTAGGTCCTCAGTAAGCGAAGAAGTTGGAGCCGGATAGCCCCGAGTTCAAGTTCAAGCCCCTTCATTGCCTCACACTGTAACCTTGGACTGCACCTTGAGCTCTCTGAGCCCAGTGTGTCTCCTCTGTAAAATGGTCCTAATAATCATGCCAGACTCAGAAGAGGGTGTGTCACTGTAGTGGATTAATGCAGGCCAATCGCCTAGTGCAGGGCTCCAGAAATAAGAGATAAATTGTCGCTGTTATCTTAACAGCAGTAAGTCCATTCTTTTATCCATTCCACAAACACACACTAACATCTCTTCTGCTGCCAGATGCTGGGAACATGGAAAATCAGGCTTGGCTTCTGACCTAGAGGGAGGGAGACACTTTAGTGAGGGAGACAGAACAAGGAATCAATAATGAGGGCCCATGAGCAGAGACAGAAATAGACCCTTCAGTGAAGGTTCACAGAGAGGAAGGTGTGGAGGCTGGGTCTTGAGGAATGAGTAAGAGCTCTCCATGCCAATAGGGAGGGAAGTGCATCCAGGCAGAGGAAAGCATGCTAGCTGCTCAGTCATGTCTGACTCTTTGTGATCCCCTCCTCCTCCGTCCATGGATTCTCCAGGCAAGAATATTAGAGTGAGCTGCCATTCCCTTCTCCAGGGATCTTCCCAACCCAGGGATGGGACCCAGGTCTCCTGTACTGCAGGCAAATTCTTTACCATCTGAGGCACCAGGAAAGCTAAGCAGAGGAAAGGGCAGGTGCAAAACCAGGGGTGGCTCTTTGCAAGATATGTTCCTGGTTAGTGTCCATTCCTCTGCCTAATGGTGAAGGGCCAAGGAATTTAGACCATGATCCAAGGACAGCATGGAGCCTGGAAAAGATTTCCAGCAGGAGGAACCCGGTCAGTTTTGTGCTGTGGAGGATCAATCCAGGGCAGAGCGGAGGGTAGGCTGAAGCGGAAAGGTTTAAGGGCAAAGAGACTGTCAGTGCATAGAGCTGAGGTATGGCGGGGTGGCAGTCAGCCAGAGGACCAGGAAGGAGCCCCATGGTGAGGATGAGGCCCAGGTCAGCTCAGGAGAAGCAGCCAGGCCAAGGGGCTTGATGTGGAAGTGTCTGAGCTGCAGGATGGGTGCCCCCCGCAAGGCAGAGCTGGACTGGCTGGCAGGGCTCCATGGCTGTGGGCTCAAAGAGCTGAGGCAGGGCAATCAGAGTGTCATCTTCACAGTTCACAGGGAGTCAGGAGGGAACATTCTGTCCACCAGAGCCGGAGCAGGAAACTTGATAGAACTGGAGAAGTTTCCTTCCACAAGAAAGCCAAAGGGAAACGCATCTGTTTTCATGACGCATGTTTTCAGGAGCCCACATGCTTGTTTTTGTACTGGAGAGCCATGAATGGAAAATTCCACCTAGCTGAGACAGACACTTCCTCCTCCAGGCACTAAACAATAGAGGAAGCTTCTGTCCTAAGTTACTGGTGCCTGAAACTCTGCTATTTGAGCTTCATTCCTAAAGCTTGAGGCTTTGTCCTTTGTAAAAACACAAACAACTCCACAGGAGTCGTGTCTTCAACACAGACTTATTTTCATTAATTCAACATATATTTATTGACTTCTTCTTCTAAACCAGGCAGTACCTAGAGGCTGGGAATAAAGAAATTAATTAAGACTTGTCCAGGTCCATACCTTTGTTTTAAAATGATTAGAGAGGACAGTGTAAGTGATACAAACCATAACACTTTGTGAAGCAGGAAGTCTGTGTTCTCAAGGGTTCAGAGAACTGCAAACTGGGGCAGAAGGTGGGAAGTATTAATAAGATAAAGAATAAAGAACAAAGAAGAGAAAAGCGAAAACCAATATAAAACAAGGACGAGAAAAAGGGAAAATAAATAAGAAACAAGGAAAAAGCCTAGAGTCCTGAGCTGGCTTGGCCTTTGGGGATTGGCTTATTAGATACACTGCATTTCTGGTCAAGTGGAATGTTATCTGGCTTTCACTATGCTGATGTAGCACCCTGGGCAGGAGTGGCTTGATCTTGGG
>SJXQ01013133.1:85917-169223 GCA_006408695.1 Aepyceros melampus | reverse complement strand
TAGGGGGAGGGTTTAGGGGTAGGGGGTGGGTTGGGGGGGGGGGGTGGGGAGCAATAGAAAATCTGACCTTAATGGTGCAGCAAGTGGAAACCCCCAGCAGAGGTAACTCATTTCACAGTTCCCAAAGGTGAAGCAGGAGCTGCAATCTAAAGTGAAGTGGGTTGGGTGGGGATGGACAATCCCAGCTGAGGGGCACAGCCAGGAAGAAGGGATGGAGTCCTGAGCCAGAGCGGTGGGGAACAGGAGACTCCATGCCTCTCAACAGGCTTGGACACGAGGCAGGACATGGGCGATGTGGCAGGGAAGACTTCTCACTGACTGATGTTATTACCCACCCCAGGTGGGAGCATCCGTCACAACCTTTGCTGCGTCCACCCCAGCTTCCAACTCACCTCCTCCCAGCAATTCCACCACACTCCTTGGCTGAACTGCCGGCTTCCTCAGTCAGGGGGTGTGAACGATTTGCCCTCAAGTCCAGAGGTGGGGTAAATTAAGACCACTGCAATGGCCCACGTGGCAGAAGCACGCCAGCTGCGATGGACCGCGGAGAAGCGTGACCGAGAGGAGCTACACCCGCCCGAGGTCAGGGGCAGCGGCCAAGAAGAGCAACCCTACTACCGTCCAAGGAGGGTGGCTGCATGGGTGCAGAAGGGCTGAGAGGAGCTATTCCACGTTCAAGGTCAGGAGGGNGACAGGGAGGCCTGGTGTGCTGTGATTCATGGGGTCGCAAAGAGTCAGACACAACTGAGTGACTGAACTGAACTGAACTGCATTTCAGACTCTTGTTTACTGTGATGGCTGTTCCATTTGTTCTGAGGGATTCTAGCCCACAGTAGTAAATACATGGTCATCTGAGTTAAATTCACCCATTCCAGTCAATTTTAGTTCGCTGATTCCTAAAATGTCTATATTCACTTTTGCCATCTCCTGTTTCACCAGTTCCAATTTGCCTTGATTCATGGACCTAACCTTCCAGGTTCCTATGCAATATTGCTTTTTACACCATGGAACGTTACTTCCATCACCAGTCACATCCACAACTGGGTGTTGTTTTTGCTTTGGCTCCATCTCTTCATTCTTTCTAGAGTTATTTCTCCGCTCATCTCCCGTAGCATATTGGGCACCTGTCAACATGGGGAGTTCATCTTTCAGTGTCCCATCTTTTTGCCTTTTCATGCTGTTCATGGGGTTAGCAAGAAAAGAATACTGAAGTGGTTTGCCATTCCATTCTCCAATGGATCACATTTTGTCAGAACTCTCTACCATGACCCATCCATCTTGGGTGGCCCTACATGGCATGGCTCATAGTTTCATTGTTAGACAAGGCTGTGATCCATGTGATCAGTTTGGTTAATTTTCTGTGATTGTGGTTTTCATTCTGTCTGCCCTCTGATGGATAAGGATAAGAGGCTTATGGGAGCTTCCTGATGGGAGAGACTGAGGGGGAAACTGGGTCTTGTTCTGACGGGCAGGGCCATGGTCAGTAAATCTTTAGTCCACTTTTTTCTTGATGGACGGGACTGTGTTCTCTTCCTGTTGTTTGACCTGAGGCCACTATGGTGGAGCTAATGAAGATAATGGCACATCCTTCAAAATGTCCCATGCACGCACTGCCACACTCAGTGCCCCTGACCCTGAAGCAGGCCACTGTTGATCTACTCCTGCACCAGAGACTTCTGTGCATTCACAGGCAAGTCTGGGTCAGTCCCTTGTGGGTCACTGGTCCTTTCTCCTGGGTCCTGGTGAGCACAAGGTTCTGTTTGTGCCCTCTAAGAGTCTGTTTTCCTCAGTCCCGTGTAAGTTCTGGCAACTCTATGGTGGGGTTAATGGTGACCTCCTCCAAGAAGCCTGATGCCATATGCAGGTCTGCTGCACCCAGAGCCCCTGCCCATGTGGCAGGCCACTGCTGACCTGTACTTCCTCAGGAGACACTCAAACACAGTTCTGGCTCAGTCTTCTCTGTGGGGTCTCGGGGTCTCTTGGTCCTGGTGTGCACAAGTTTGTTTGAGCCCTCTGAGCATCTCTGGCACATAAAACCAAAATCAGATTGATTATATTCTTTGAAGCCAAAGATGCAGAAGCTCTATACAGTGAGAAAAAAACAAGACCCGGAGCTGACTGTGACTCAGATCATGAACTCCTTATTGTAAAATTCAGGCTTAAAGAAAGCAGGGAAAACCACTAGACCATTCAGGTATGACCTAAATCAAATCCCTTATGATTATACAGTGGAAGTGACAAATAGATTCAGGGGATTAGATCTGATAGACACAGTGCCTGAAGAACTATGGACAGAGGTTCATAACATTCTGCAGGAGGCAGGAATCAAGACCATCCCCAAGAAAAAGAAATACAAAAAGGCAAAATGGTTGTCTAAGGAGGCCTTACAAATAGCTCAGAAAAGAAGAGAACCAAAAGGCAAAAGAGAAAAGGAAAGATATTCTCATTTGAATGCAGATTTCCAAAGAAAAGCAAGGAGGGATAAGAAATCTTTGCTCAGTGATCAATGAAAAGAAATAGAGGGAAATCATAGAACAGGAAAGACTAGAGATCTCTTCAAGAAAATTAGAGATACCAAGGGAACATTTCATACAAAGATAGGCACAATAAAGGGCAGAAATGGTATGGACCTAGTAGAAGCAGAAGATATTAAGAGGAGGTGGCAAGAATACACAGAAGAACTATACAATAAAGATCTTTATGACCCAGATAATCACAATGGTGTGATCACTCACTAGAGCCAGACATCTTGGAATGTGAAGTCAAGCGGGCCTTAGAAAGAATCACTACGAACAAAGCTAGTGGAGGTGATGGACTTCCAGTTGAGCTGTTTCAAATCCTGCAAGATGATGCTGTGAAAGTGCTGCACTCAATATGCCAACAAATTTGGAAAACTTAGCAGTGGCCACAGGACTGGAAAAGGTCAGTTTTCATTCCAATCCCAAAGAAAGGCAATGCCAAAGAATGTTCAAACTACTGCACAATTGCACTCATCCCACATGCTAGCCAAGTAATGCTCAAAATTCTCCAAGCCAGGCTTGAGCAATATGTGAACTCTGAACTTCCAGATGTTCAAGCTGGATTTATAAAAGGCAGAGGAACCAGAGATCAAATTGCTGACACCTGTTGAATCATCAAAGAAGCAAGAAAGTTCCAAAAAATATCTATTTCTGCTTTATTGACTACCCCAAAGCCTTTGATTATGTGGATCACAACAAATTGTGGAAAATTCTTAAATAATTGGGAATACCAGACCACCTGACCTGCCTCTTGAGAAACCTGTATGCAGGTCAGGAAGCAACAGTTAGAACTGGACATGGAACAACAGACTGGTTCCAAATCAGGAAAGAAGTATGTCAAGGCTGTATATTGCCACCCTGCTTATTTAACTTATATGCAGAGTACATCATGAGAAATGCTGGACTGGAAGAAGCACAAGTTGGAATCATGATTGTCGGGAGAAATATCAAGAACCTCAGATATGGAGATGACACCATCTTTATGGCAGAAAGCCAAGAAGAACTAAAGAGCCTCTTGATGAAATGAAAGTGGAGAGTGAAAAATTTCACTTAAAGCTCATCATTTGGAAAACTAAGATCATGGCATCTGGTCCCATCACTTCAGGGCAAATAGATGAGGAAACAAGGAAAACAATGACAGACTTTAGTTTGGGGCTCCAAAATCACTGTAGATGGCTACTGCAGCTGTGAAATTAAAAGATGCTTCCTCCTTGGAAGAAAAGCTATGACCAACCTAACAACGTAAGAAAAAGCAGAGACATTACTTTGCCAACAAAGGTCTGTCTAGTCAAAGCTATGGTTTTTCCAATAGTCATGTACAGATGCGAGAACTGGACTGTAAAGAAAGCTGAGCACTGAAGAATTGATGCTTTTGAACTGTGGTATTGGAGAAGACTCTTGAGAGTCCCTTGGACTGCAAGCAGATCCAACCAGTCCATCCTAAAGGTAATCAGTCCTGGATATTCATTGAAGGACTGATAGAAAAGCTATGACCAACCTAAACAACGTAAGAAAAAGCAGAGACATTACTTTGCCAACAAAGGTCTGTCTAGTCAAAGCTATGGTTTTTCCAATAGTCATGTACAGATGCGAGAACTGGACTGTAAAGAAAGCTGAGCACTGAAGAATTGATGCTTTTGAACTGTGGTATTGGAGAAGACTCTTGAGAGTCCCTTGGACTGCAAGCAGATCCAACCAGTCCATCCTAAAGGTAATCAGTCCTGGATATTCATTGAAGGACTGATGCTGAGGCTGAAACTCCTATACTTTGGCCACCTGATGCAAAGAACTGACTCATTGGAAAAGATCCTGATGCTGTGAAAGATTGAGGGCAGGAAGAGAAGGGGACCACAGAGGATGAGATGGCTGGATGGCATTACCAGCTCGATGGAGATGAGTTTGAGTAAGTTGCAGAAGTTGATGATGGACAGGGAAGCCTGGTGTGCTACCGTCCATGGGGTTGCAAAGAGACGGACGTGACTGAGCAACTGAACTGAACTGAAACATTTGTTTTGTGTTTACCAAATACCAGGATCTGTCTTGATGCTTTATATAATAGATCCTGATATTTGGTAATATATATGAACTCATTTTTCCTAAATTGGATCTCTACAATAAAGATTATTATCCTCATTTTTCAGAGTGGAAACTGAGGCACAGAGCAGTTGCATAACTTGTGCAAGGTTACCAGTTGATAAGTGGTAGAACTGGGATGGTAATATTACCTGTGATATTAATTATCATGATCTAACAGTAACAGGCAAATTTGGCCTTGGAGTACAGAATGAAGCAGGGCAAAGGCTAATAAAGTTTTGCCAAGAGAGCACACTGGTCATAATAAACACTCTGTTCCAACATCACAAAAGAAGACTCTACACATGGATGTCACCAGATGGTCAACACTGAAATCAGATTGATTATATTCTTTGCAGTCAAAGATGGAGAAGCTCTATACATTCAGCAAAAACAAGACCAGGAGCTGACTGTGGCTCAGATCATGAACTCCTATTGCCAAATTCAGACGAAAATTGAAGACAAGGGGGAAAACCACTAGACCATTCAAGTATGACCTAAGTCAAACCCCTTATGATTATATACTGGAAGTGAAAAATAGATTTAAGGGACTAGATCTGATAGAATGCCTGATGAACTATGGACAGAAGTTTGTGACATTGAACAGGAAACAGGGATCAAGATCATCCCCATGGAAAAGAAATACAAAAAAAGCAAAATACTGTCTAATGAGACCTTACAAATAGCTGTGAAAAGAAGAGAAATGAAAAGTAAGGAGAAAAGGAAAGATATAAGCATCTGAATGCAGAGTTCCAAAGAAATGCAAGTNAGAGGCTTTTTAGTTCCTCTTCACTTTCTGCCATAAGGGTGGTGTCATCTGCATATCTCAGTTTATTGATATTTCTCCCAGCAATCTTGATTCCAGCTTGTGTTTCCTCCAATCCATCATTTGTGATGTACTCTGCATATAAGTTAAATAAGCAGGGTGACAATATACAGCCTTGATGTACTCCTTTTCCTATTTGGAACCAGTCTGTTGTTCCATGTCCAGTTCTAAATGTTGCTTCCTGACCTGCATACAGATTTCTCAAGAGGCAGGTCAGGTGGTCTGCTATTCCCATCTCTTTCAGAATTTTCCAGAGTTTATTGTGATCCACACAGTCAAAGGCTTTGGCATAGTCAATAAAGCAGAAATAGATGTTTTTCTGGAACTCTCTTGCTTTTTCCATGATCTAGCAGATGTTGGCAATTTGATCTCTGGTTCCTCTGCTTTTCTAAAACCAGCTTGACCATCAGGGAGTTCACGGTTCACATATTGCTGAAGCCTGGCTTGGAGAATTTTGAGCATTACTTTACTAGCATGTGAGATGAGTGCAATTGTGAGTTAGTTTGAGCATTCTTTGGCATTGCCTTTCACTCAGTATGCCAGCAAATCTGGAAAACTCAGCAGAGGTAGAAGATAGAATGGTAAAAATAAATGAAGCAGAGAGGAAAAAAGAATTTTTAAAAATGAGGACAACCTCAGGGACCTCTGGGTCAGTGTGAAATGCCCCAACATTCGAATCATAGGAGTTCCAGAAGAAGAAGACAAAAAGAAAGGTCATGAGAAAATACTTCAGGAGATAATAGTTGAAAACTTCCCTAAAATCGGGAAGGAAATAGCCACCCAACTCCAAGAAACCCAGAGAGTCCCAAACAGGATAAAACCAAGGCGAAAACACCAACACATGTTAATCAAATTAACAAAGATCAAACACAAAGAATAAATATTAAAAGAAGCAAGGGAAAAACAACAAATAACACATAGGGGCATTCCCATAAGGATAACAGCTGATCTTTCAATAGAAATTTCAGGTCAGAAGGCAGGACATACTTAAACTGGTGAAAGAGAAAAACTACAACCCAGATTACTATACCCAGCAAGGATCTCATTCAAAAGTGAAGGACAAAATCAAAAGCTTTAAAAGACAAGCAAAAACTTAGAAAATTCAGCACACCAAACCAACTCTACAACAAATGCTAAAATATCTTCTCTAGACAGGAAACACAGAATGGGTGTATAAACTCAAACCCAAAACAACAAAGTAAATGGCAATGGGATCATCAGTTCAGTTCAGCTCAGTTCAGTCGCTCAGTCGTGTCCGACTCTTTGCAACCCCATGAATCGCAGCACGCCAGGCCTCCCTGTCCATCACCAACTCCCAGAGCTCACTCAGACTCACATCCATTGAGTCCGTGATGCCATCCAGCCATCTCATCCTCTGTCATCTCCTTCTCCTCCTGCCCCCAATCCCTCCCAGCTTCAGAGTCTTTTCCAATGAGTCAACTCTTTGCATGAGGTGGCCAAAGTACTGCAGTTTCAGCTTTAGCATCATTCCTTCCAAAGAAATCCCAGGGCCGATCTCCTTCAGAATGGATTGGTTGGATCTCCATGAAGTCCAAGGCACTCTCGTGGGTCTTCTCCAACACCACAGTTCAAAAGCATCAATTCTTCAGTGCTCAGCTTTCTTCACAGTCCAACTCTCACATCCATACATGACCACAGGAAAAACCATAGTCTTGACTAGACAGACCTTAGTCAGCAAAGTAATGTCTCTGCTTTTCAATATGCTATCTAGGTTGACCATAACTTTCCTTCCAAGGAGTAAGTGTCTTTTAATTTCATGGCTGCAGTCACCATCTGCAGTGATTTTGGAGCCCAGAAAAATAAAGTCTGACACTGTTTCCACTATTTCCCCATCTATTTCCCATGAAGTGATGGGACCAGATGCCATGATCTTCGTTTTCTGAATGTTGAGCTTTAAGCCAACGTTTTCATTCTCCTCTTTCACTTTCATCAAGAGGCTTTTTAGTTCCTCTTCACTTTNCACTGTTTCCCCATCTATTTCCCATGAAGTGATGGGGCCAGATGTCATGATCTTCGTTTTCTGAATGTTGAGCTTTAAGCCAACTTTTTCTTTCTCCTCTTTCACTTTCATCAAGAGGCTGTTTAGTTCCTCTTCACTTTCTGCCATAAGGGTGGTGTCATCTGCATATCTAAGGTTATTGATATTTCTCCTGGCAATCTTGATTCCAGTTGTGTTTCTTCCAGTCCAGCGTTTCTCATGATGTACTCTGCATATAAGTTAAATAAGCAGGGTGACAATATACAGCCTTGATGTATTCCTTTTCCTATTTGGAACCAGTGTGTTGTTCCATGTCCAGTTCTATCTGTTGCTTCCTGACCTGCGTACAGATTTCTCATCACCTCATGGGAAATAGATGCGGAAACAGTGGAAACAGTGTCAGACTCTTTTTGGGGGCTCCAAAATCACTGCAGATGGTTACTGCAACCATGAAATTAAAAGACGCTTACTCCTTGGAAGGAAAGTTTTGAGCAACCTAGATAGTATATTCAAAAGCAAAGATATTACTTCTCCAACAAAGTCCATCTAGTCAAGGCTATGGTTTTTCCTGTGGTCATATATGGATGTGAGAGTTGGAATGTGAAGAAAGCTGAGTGCTGAAAAATTGATGCTTTTGAACTGTGGAGTTGGAGAAGACTCTTGAGAATCCCTTGGATTGCAAGGAGATCCTACCAGTCCATCCTAAAGATCAGTCCTGGGTGTTCATTGGAAGGACTGATCCTGAGGCTTAAACTTCAATACACTAACTGTTGCTTCCTGACCTGCATACAGATTTCTCAAGAGGCAGGTCAGGTGGTCTGGTATTCCCATCTCTTTCAGAATTTTCCACAGTTTACTGTGATCCACACAGTCAAAGGCTTTGGCATAGTCAATAAAGCAGAAATAGATGTTTTTCTGGAACTCTCTTGCTTTTTCCATGATCCAGTGGATGTTGGCAATTTGATCTCTGGTTCCTCTGCCTTTTCTAAAACCAGCTTGAACATCAGGGAGTTCACAGGTCACATATTGCTGAAGTCTGGCTTGGAGAATTTTGAGCATTACTTTACTAGCATGTGAGATGAGTGTAATTGTGCGGTAGTTTGAGCATTCTTTGGCATTGCCTTTCTTTGGAATTGGGATGAAAACTGACCTTTTCCAGTCCTGTGGCCACTGCTGAGTTTACAAGCAATAAATGTTGGAGAGGGTGTGGAGAAAGGGGAACCCTTTTACACTGTTGGTGGGAATGCAAATTAGTACAGCCGCTACGGAGAACAGTGTGGAGATTCCTCAAAAAATCCAGTGATCCCACTGCTGGGCATACACACCAAGGAAACCAGAATTGAGGGAGATGCATGTACCCCAATGTTCATTTCGGCACTGTTTATAATAGCTGGGACATGGAGGCAATGTAGATGTCCATCAACAGATGAATGGATGGGAAAGCTGTGGTACATGTACACAATGAAATATTACTCAGCTGTTAAAACGAGTACATTTGAATCAGTTCTGATGAGGTGGATGAAGCTGGAGCCGATTGTACAGAGTGAAGTGGGTCAGAAGGAGGAGCACCAATACAGTGTACTTACACATATATGTGGAATTTAAAATGATGGTAATGATAAACCTGTATGCAAGACAGCAAAAGAGACGCGGATGTATAGAATGGCCTTTTGGACTGTGTGGGAGAGGGAGAGGGTGGGATGGGTTGGCAGAGTGGCAGTGTAACATGTGACTATCCTGTTCTCTCCTATCCTGTCCTATCTCGCCCGCTCTGTCCCCCCTTTGAATATCCCTGGATCCACTGGGGCTGGACCCCGGCAGACAGGGAGGCCTGGCCTGCTGTGATTCACTGGGTCACAAAGAGCTGGACTTGACTGAGCAACGGAACTGAACTCAATTGAACTGAACAGTTTCCCATGGATAGAGAAGACTTGGGGGCTACAGTCCTTGGGTTCAAGATAGAGTCAGACTCAACTTAGTGACTAAACAAAGACAGTTTCCTTTGGAGAAAACTATCAGAAATCAGGGCCTCCTAGGTTGCTCATTGGTAAAGAATCCACTTGCCAGTGCGGAGGGTCAGGAAGATCCCTTGGAGAAGGGACTAATAACCCACTCCAGTATCTTGCCTGAAGAATCCATGGGTAGAGGAGCCTGGTGGCTACAGTCCATAGGTCACAGAGAGTCAGACATGAGTAAGCACTAGTCCTGTCTAAGCATCTAAGTATGTGTGCACCGGAAACCATGTGTCCACTGTCTCCTGCATCTAACAGGTCTATTTCCCTTTTCACTCCCCACACACATCCTGCTCACCTTCTACAGTGGGAATTTCATTCTTCCTTCCCTTCACTCTCTGGCACTTCTCCCCTAGAGCAGACCCTCTCTTCTGTTTGTCTGTAGGTTCCAGAATCCTGGGCAGTGTGGGAGGGAGAGGTGGTACCAATGGCGGGTGTGCTCTGGCCAGACTTATGCACTGTCCAGACTTCAGTGTGATGAGTGTGCTGAGGAAGGGGCTGCATGGAGGCCTTGTGGGCGGAATCTCTTAATTTTATATTGTCAAATTGATAATGTTTACATTCTGTTATGTAACATTTTAAAGTGTTACATGTTCAGTTTATAGATTAAGTCAAAGACTGAACATTAATAAGCAACATTTATATTATCATGACCACGTGAATACCATCCAGTGTGGAGACAGGTAAATCATGTGTTAGGATTAAAAACTCCATGTTTCAACTTTGGTACCGACCAAAGCCAGTGATCCTTGCATCTGGTTCAAGTGGATTTCCAGTTCTTATCAAGAAGCTCTCTTCCAGATGCTCAAAAGCATGTCACACGTTAGTTTACATGGCTCCAAGGACTTTCTTTACTTCTTTCCTCTCTTCCAGCTCCACCCTCCCTCCTTTCCTTCCTCTTTATTTCTTACAAAAAAAAACAACAAAAACAAACCACCAAACACTTTAAATTTCCTTCAAAAAAGCACCATAGGTGAGAGTCATTTCTTGCCCCATTTCTCCCTGCATTCTCTACGCCATCCCAGGAAAAGGGAAGAGGGTGACCCACAAATGACTGAATCAAGACACTGTCCCTTGGCTGAACAGGGATTGCAAACAAGTTATATGCTGACACAAATAGTCACAAAACACACACACCTTCTAGACAGGAATTTTGCAATTTTCATTCTCATCTGTATAATAAAAACAAATTTTGAGTTTACAAACTTATAAAACCACAAATCAATCCATCACAGCCTTGTAACCCATAGCCAAAGAACCCACCATGTGTCTGGACTCCCCCCCACCTTCTTCGCTCCTTTGCATCTCTGCCTCTCATTCTGTGCACCTAGCTCCCTATTTCTCTCTTTCTCTCTGTCTTCCCCGCCCCCTCTTGCTCTTCCTGCCCTTCTTCTGCCTCACACCTATCCTCCCTCGCTCTGCAAACCTGTCCCCTTCTTGTTGCTCTTTCTCCCCAGCCCTTCTTGTAAGGTTCTTTCCCTTCACCTGTCCCTACAACCACCTCCCAGAATGTTGTTTATAGAGGATTTTTCATCTCTTTTTGGCCCCCTATCTTCTTGTCCTCCCCCTTACCTCTGACCTTGAATTCATTGTCTCTCAGGGATTCTGCATCACGATTAACAGTCTCTTTTTCGGTGCTTTTCTTCCTTCTGTGAATTCGAGGTCTCTGCTTCCTCAGTTGATTTTATTATTCAACAGGTTTCTGTCATCTTCCCATCATTTAGAAATGTGTTCAAACCTTTTCTCTGTTGATGTTGTCCCTTCTCCTGTCCACTTTTATTACAATATTTCTTCACTTTTTCTTATCGAAGCCTTTATTGGGTAATTATTTGTGTCTAAGCTGCATTAGCACCCTACTCCAGTACTCTTGCCTGGAAAATCCCATGGACGGAGGAGCCTGGTAGGCTGCAGTCCATGGGATCGCTAAGAGTTGGACACGACTGAGCAACTTCACTTTCACTTTTCACTTTCATGCATTGGAGAAGGACATGGCAACCCACTCCAGTGTTCTTGCCTGGAGAGTCCCAGGGACGGGGGAGCCTGGTGGGCTGCCTTCTATGGGGTCGCACAGAGTTGGCCACGACTGAAGCAACTTAGAAGCAGCAGCAAGCTGCATTTTGAATGAGAAATCTTAGTTGGTCCACATTATAAATGTAGTAGTCAATATATACATATATATATACACACATATAAACAATGATATATATACACATATATATCATGTATATATACATACATATGTGTGTGTATGTATATATATAATCTTGCATGTGTACAAATAGCAATGTTAGACAAACACAGGATTGTTTCTTAAAACTAAATGCCTTTGATATAGATGAATGTTTACTTAGAAATATCTCAGAATTAAAGAAAATGATTTCAGAATATTCTTCTTCATTCTCCACCTACCCCAGGCTAGTAATACAGAGAAATCTTCTTTATTGGATCTACCATTAATAAGACTCCTTATTAGCTTAATCACGCATATAGCACAATAATATTTGATGTTCATATTGATGTCCTTAAGGCAATGCAAGATGCTAAAGTACCTTCCCAATTATCAGAACAAAGTTAAGTTATGTTCAAGATTAATTTTAGTGCAAGTCAGTTTTATTATTTGTGATAAATATATTAATTGCTGTACCATATTTTAGAAAGGATTTGAAGTGGTTTGCGTAAAAGCATGCTACACAAAAAGATAAAAGAAAGCCATGGGGGAAAAGAATAGGAATGATAAGTGAAAGCTGGGATTGAGGTTAGTACTCAAAATGCTTGCAGAGTGTCTGCCTGTTGTTAGACGTGCACTACACATTTTGTTCTGGATGCTTGAACAGCTGAACAAAACCCAGTTCCACTGTCAGCAGCACCAGTTCTTCAATTTCCAGTAAGTATGATACAAAAACAAGCACTTTGCTGTGGAGGAGAGCTATGTTGAAACGGAGGTGGGGTGAATTACTTCCTGTGGGCTCTGGTAGAGAAGCTATGCTCAGAGTCGGATATGGCATACCCCATAACTTCTTCCTATAAATGGTAACAGTATGGCACACATGGGAGCGTTAGTAAATACGAACAAACAACTTGATAAGGTGCAATCATAAGCAACATTCTTCTCCCACTCCCACACTATCATTATTTAATGCCTGTTGATTTTTTGAAATTTAGGACAGGTCCCTCAGGTTCTTTTATCATTCTCAGAAGATGAAATGTTTCCACGCATTTTAAGTCATCAGAATAGTCTCCTTTTAGTTTTTTTTTTTTTTTAATGTTTAGCCCATGAAAATAAAACTCTGAACTTCATTTGAAAGCTGAACTTTTCTTTCCAGGCTGGGCTGGAAGTCTGTGGTGATAGAAGAGGGCAAAGTCTTGCATCTCACTTCTAAGTTTTGAAATTTTCCTTCTCTCATTCCTTACTACACAGTACCACTCCCCGCCCTGCCCCGCCGCCCCCCACTGCCCACTTGCTGGCACCATGACTAAGCTGTCCCAGAGTCCTCCACTCTGAAGAAGAGTGGAGAAGTCCGTGTCAGGGAGCATCTTACTGGGCAGGTGGTGCTGTGTCCTCACTAGTGGGGCGAGTGTAACTAGCGCCCCTGCTGCCTGGGCTCTTTCCAGGCTCTTCTTCCTCAGGTGGTGGGTCACTGGGGCTGTGGGGGGGGGCAGGGTGGGGATGGATGCCAGAGATCAGTCCCCTGTGCCCTTCCACATTCCAGAAAACACACATCCAGCTCTTGCAGTGTTCTCCTTAAAGCCCCTTTCTCCAAGCTGAGGTAAAACTGAAGGAAACATCCTTTTTCCTCTCAAGGGAAGGGTGAGGGAAAATGTCACAGCACTGCAAGTTTTTTGTCCCACCTCTTCTAGAAAGCCTTTTTGTACCTTTGACAGAAGGTTCCACTAAAGGTTTAAAACTGTTGTCTCACACCCTTTGTCATCTTTTGTTTGGCTCTGAGCTTCTTGGTGGCCTTTGCTGAAACTGATTCAAAACAGAGTCCTATTTCAATGTCTTGCTACTTTTATTTTTTTGGCATTGCTGTGTCTTCATTGCTTCTCAGGCTTTTCTCTAGTTGTGACGACTGGGGGCTACTCTCTAGCTGTGGTGGGCTGCTCGCTGTGGTGGCTTCTTTTGTTGCAGAGGTCAGGCTCTGGGACACATGGGCTTCAGCATTTGTGGCTGGAGAGCTATAGATCACAGGCTTCAATAGCTGTGGCACACAGGCTTAATTGCTCCATGGCATGTGGAATCTTCCTGGATCAGGGATTGAATCTGTGTCCCCTGCATTGGCAGGTGGATTCTCATTCACTGTACCACCAGGGAAGTCCAACACCTTGCTACATTTTAAATAAACTTATGCAGCATAAGTGGATGGGAAATATTGTTAAAGTGCCTTTCTGCTTGGAGGACCAAAACTGTGTTTCAGCCGAGAAATACTCTGCCAGTCCAGGTAGATGGCATTGTATTCTACTATCTATTTCTCCATTTAACTATAAAACTGATACATACTCATTTTCAATAGATTATAAGACTTGATAAAAAGAAAATTTGTTAAAATTACCTTGTTCCATCTTTCAGGGATAGTTACCATTAACCTTGGTTAGTATCCTTTTATGTGAACAGTAATTCTTGCCACCTTAATCTCACTATCCAAATCTTTGTTTAAATGACTTATAAATGACTTGTAATTTTTTTTTTTCCAAAACACAACATCTGAAAAGAAGACTTGTTATAACAAATCCATATTGTTACAGCAGCAAAACTGTTTGATCTGTGTACAGATTCAGGAGAGAAAAGAGCATGCTGGTGTAGGCTCTCAGCTCTTCTTTTGGCCAGACTGACCCTGTGCTTGTACACTTTAAACATGTGCATTATCTCATCACCTTCTCCACATTATGACATGAAAATGTCTTCTAAGAATGCCAAAAAGCCTGTGAAGAAAGTAGATGAGCCCATGAATCATAGAAAACTATTGACAAAGGTGACTGAACTGCAAAACAAAATTTTAATGTTGATGAAATTGGGTTATTTTGAAAACAAATGCTATCTCGTTCGTTCATTTCAGAAAAAGGAGATAAAAATGCCAGAACATAAACCATCCCAAACAGGCTAAGACTGCTCAGAAGTGAATGTGATTCTAAGCTAACAGCTCCACTGGTGTATCACTTCAAAACCCCCGTTGCCTTTTAGAGACTATTGAAAAATAAACTGTTTGTTGTGTGATATTCGGTTCATAAAGACTGGGTGACCAAGGCAACGTTCAGTGATTACACAAGGAACTAACTGTTTCCATTCATCAAAGGGTACAAAAAGATGGAAAACTTGCAGCCAATGCTTTTTTGATAATAGACAGTGCTCCCAGATGTCCTAGTGTTGACATTTATGGAGATAATGTCACAGTGGTCTTTACGCCTTCCAGCATTATGTCTTCTTGTAGCCTCTGAGAGACCTGCAGCCTTCAAGGCACATTGTTTACAGATGGTGATGTACTACGTGGTGCTTATATGCTGATATATGGTCTGGTGTGGCCGGCAACACTGCTTCGATTCAGGATTTATGGAAGAGTTTTGACATTCAGAAGGTCTTCAGATTTATCAACTGGTTTTGGCATGTGTCATAACAAACAGTGAATGGAATATGGAGAAAAACTGGTCCCGCAATTGTTGCTGACTTCCAAGGTTTCAAGGAAGTGATTAACGCAAAACAAAAATCCTAAATCTTAGGCAGGAGGTTAGATTTAGTGAAGCAGATGGTACAAAAAACTTATAACCAAAAAAGTTGTTTAACCTGATGTTCTTTCCAGGTCAAAGGAAGAGACAGAAAGGAGCCAGAAATACCTGTAGCTGGATCTTTAGAAAACGTGAATTATGAAGATAAAATATTTGTTTTTGCAGGTCTTTTGTTTACTTCTTTTGGTCCTTGGTTATCTACCATTTCAGATAATGGTTCAGGGCCATCCGCTTCTGGAGACTCAAGGGCCGCGAGATGCTTGGACTTGAACACAGATGCCCTGTGGGTTGTGTGATGTTTCACTCGCTCACTGTGAGCCCACTCCCACACCGCATCCATCCCCGAGAGCCATCACTGTCTACATAACTGAGATTTCATCTTCCTGTCTATAATTCACTCCTAACTGGGTAAATAATCATTTAAAAAGTTTTCATGTTTGATTATTTAACCAAATTCTGTCTATATTCACTTCATAACTTTAAATATATATAGTAGTTTTTAGTTTGCATTACAACATATGCTTGTACAGAAGAAAAACAAATATCTGCTTATTGTTGCATATTATTATACATGAAAATACATCTACTAAAAAACCCATTAAATAATTATGTGATTGACATTTTACCTAATAGATTTATGCAGAAATCCATGGAGTTATACAGGTGTTTATATCATGAGTGTGCCCCATCTAAAGTTTCAATTTCTAATTTATGTCTTTGGATGTAGAGTATTTTTTGGTAGGTTCCAGTTTTTCTTTTCTTTTTTTAAAATAGTTGTTAACCAATTAGTTGTGACTTGGTGTTTTCCTGAGAGGAACTCAAGGTCTTTCTACTTAGCCATCTTGTCTCCCTATATAGGTGTTTAAGAGTATTTAGTTAAATTTTGGAAAATTGCTTGCAGTTTTTGGATGGGCTTGAAACAGGTATAAGGCCCATTCTCCACTACTTATAAATTTTATATCCATCATATCAAACCAAGAAATGATTCGATTCAGGTAACAAGCAATGCCTGCATATAAATATATTCATTTATTATGAAAGTGGGATACTATCTTATTGATTTGAACCTGCTTTCTCATGATATACTGTGACCATATCTCTATGTAATTTAACAGGATATGTTGAAATCTACAAAAATAGATCATTTGCCCTGTTTTGTAATGGATAAGGGAAGCCAAGAATGTCTGCTGTACCCTTAGCTCCCTTCTGAAGATGTTCTATCTATATCCATGGCCCTCTGCTGAGGGAGCAGGACCATATCATTTCTTACAAATAAGGGCTTGTTTCTTGTCACCTGACTCCACCTCTCTGGCCACAAATGATTGGAGCAGAGAAGGGCACTTCCTGAGGGTTTTCAAACTCAAAAGCCAACAGAGGCCAGGCAAATGAGCAGGAAGATGTGTGAGTCAATAGGAAGAATTCACTGGAGACAGGAAAGAACTGGAGATGGCACGTCCCATTTTCACGGGGATACTGACACAGATTTTGCCAACTGTTGTCATCCAGGAATGAAGACTAAGGAAAGCCCAGATCTTTAGATTTTCAAGAAAAGCTAAAAATTCAGGTTTTAGATGACATTCCCTGAAGTGAAAAATGATTTTAATTTGAGTTTCATTAATTTCTGGTAAGGCTAAATTTTTTGTTATGTATGTTTTTCTTTCTTTTCTTCTTCTTCTTCTTCTTCTTTTTTTAGTAAATAAACTGAGATGTTGATAATTATCAAAGGACAAAAAGATTGAGGTTTTAATCTTCTAACAGGTACTTAGAGCCATTCTGTGTTTTAGTGAAACATGGAGACTCGTGCTAAGAAGGGTCACTGCCGATGGTTGTGGAGATTGTGTTCCAGCTGGCCCTGAGAGGAGAGTCAAGACTGAAGAAAACAGCCTTATACTTACCAAGGACATGGAGCTACACCAGGCTGGAGGAAGGGGAAATTGTATGGAACTTTTTAAGGCTGTATTTCTAACAATTTGATGAAAGGTGTGTTTTGTATGAATAAGGACTGAGTTTATTTAGTGGGAATACTGTTCTCCATACCTCTTCCACCACCCATAGCTGAGTCATCTGAGAAAGGGGACTTTTCCATATTTCTACAGAGGCCTCACCACCCTACCCTAAGCTTACTCAGACAGGCTTAGGGCCTGTGTCCACGTGGCTATGAATTGGTGGAGGAGAGAACACACACTGTTACTGATATGAGTGTATTGCATCCCACAGGAATGTTGGGACAAAATACAAATTGAAAACTAATGCCATCATGTATGGCAGTAATAATCTTAGCCTTGAACATTGTTCTTTTGTCAAATATCTTTTAGAAAACACCCACAAAACCTCCTTCCCCAGATTTACCAGATCGTAGAATAATCATGGAGAAGGCAATGGCACCCCACTCCAGTATTCTTGCCTGGAAAATCCCATGGATGGAGGAGCCTGGTAGGCTGCAGTCCATGGGGTTGTAAAGAGTCAGACACGACTGAGCAACTTCACTTTCACTTTTCACTTTCATGCACTGGAGAAGGAAATGGCAACCCACTCCAGTATTCTTGCCTGGAGAATCCCAGGGACAAGAGCCTGATGGGCTGCTGTCTGTGGGGTCGCACAGAGTTGAACACGACTGACTTGACTTAGCAGCAGCAGCAGAACAATCATGGGGTTTTCCCAGGTGGCACTAGAGGTAACCCTGTATGCGAGACAGAAAAAGAGACACAGATGGATAGAACAGTTTTTTGGACTCTGTGGGAGAGGGAGAGGGTGGGATGATTTGGGAGAATGACATTGAAACATATTTAATATCATATGTGAAATGAATTGCAGTCCAGGTTCAATGCAGGATACAGCATGCTTGGGGCTGGTGCACTGGGATGACCCAGAGGGATGGTATGGGGAAGGAGGTGGGAGTGGGGTTCAGGATGGGGAACATGTGTACACCTGTGGCAGATTCATGTTGATGTATGGCAAAACCAATACAATATTGTAAAGTAATTAACCTCCAATTAAAATAAATAAATTTATATTAAAAAAAAAAAAGAACTCACCTGCCACTGCAGGAGATGTAAGAGGCATGAGTTTGTTCCCTGCATTGGGAGGATCACCCAGAGGAGGCATAGCAACCCACTTCATTATTCTTGCCTGGAGATTCCCACAGATAGAGGAGCCTGGTGGCCTATGGTCCATAAGGTCACAAAGAGTCAGACATGAATGAAGCGACTTAGCATGCACACATGCTCAGAGCAAAGAGCAATCATGAAGCACCTTTTAGAGTCCACACATGCTTCAAACTCCCCAGGGATGCCTCTTCCAGCAAGGGACGGCATTTATCCATCTTCTACTCATGACAGTTGAGATGCTCCCAATTTGTCCAAAAACCCAGTATTTCCAAAATAACCAAAACAGATACATTCCATTTTGTGAATTACATAATTCAAACTATTAGAATAATTCAAATTAAGAACCCACTTCATTATTCTTGCCTGGAGATTCCCACAGATAGAGGAGCCTGGTGGCCTATGGTCCATAAGGTCACAAAGAGTCAGACATGAATGAAGCGACTTAGCATGCACACATGCTCAGAGCAAAGAGCAATCATGAAGCACCTTTTAGAGTCCACACATGCTTCAAACTCCCCAGGGATGCCTCTTCCAGCAAGGGACGGCATTTATCCATCTTCTACTCATGACAGTTGAGATGCTCCCAATTTGTCCAAAAACCCAGTATTTCCAAAATAACCAAAACAGATACATTCCATTTTGTGAATTACATAATTCAAACTATTAGAATAATTCAAATTAAGATGAAACATGTCATTGGTGGCAAATTTTCCATGTATTGGAACAAATATGTATTAATATTTAAAAATTAAAGATCTGAATTCAAATCTCAGCTGTACCACCCACTGTCTATAATATCCCAAGTAAGTTTCTTTTGTAATTTTTTCTGTATCACATTTAATTTGTAAAATAAGGATAATAATGTTTTCGTCTTTTGACTGTTGTCAGGAGTAATTAAAATTATGCACGCCAAGACAATATCTCCAAAACATTAATAATTTCATGAGTTAATGAAGTCGCTCAGTCATGTCTGATTCTTTGCAACCCCGAAAACTGTAGCCCACCAGGCTCCTCCAGGCAAGAATACTCAAGTGGGTTACCATTTCCTTCTCCAGGGGATCTTCCCTACCCAGGGATTGAACGCAGGTCTCCTGCATTACAGGTGGATGCTTTAACCTCTGAGCCACCAGAGAATTCCATAATAAACATAATAAAATGTAAAAGCCATATAAATACCTCCAAATGGTGACCAACCTAGGAAAGCCTCATTGATTAAGATCATAACCATCATCCATTAGATATACATATTGGAAGACAGAAAACAGTAACAGGTAATTATGTAATTTTTTGACTTGGCCATACCGCACAGCATGTGGAATATTAGTTCCCCCAACAGGTATCAAACCCATGCCTCCTACATTGGAAACACAGAATCTTAACCACAAGACCACAAGGGAAGTCCTATATTTATTCTTTTTTATTTTTATTCTCACTCAGATCATAGTATCATAAAGTCTTCGTAATTCCCTTAAAGGACATTTGATCTGTAATAATCTGCCCGACTAGCCATATGTTATTGCCTTTTTCCAAGTTCAGTTCAGTTGCTCAGTCATGTCTGACTCTGTGACCCCATGAATTGCAGGACGTCAGGCCTCCCTGTCCATCACCAACTCCCGGAGTTCACTCAAACTCACGTCCATCGAGTAGGTGATGCCATCCAGCTATCTCATCCTCTGTCATTCCCTTCTCCTCATGCCCCCAATCCCTCCCAGCATCAGAGTCTTTTCCAATGAGTCAACTCTTCACATGAGGTGGCCAAAGTACGGGAGTTACAGCTTTAGCATCAGTCCTTCCAAAGAACACCCACGACTGATCTCCTTTAGGATGGACTGGTTGGATCTCCTTGCAGTCCAAGGGACTCTCAAGAGTCTTCTCCAATACCACAGTTCAAAAGCATCAATTCTTTGGCACTCAGCTTTCTTCACACTCACATCCATACATGACTACTGGAAAAACCACAGCTTTGACTAGATGGAACTTTGTTGGCAAAATAATGTCTCTGCTTTTGAATATGCTATCTAGGTTGGTCATAACTTTTCTTCCAAGGAGTAAGCGTCTTTTAATTTTATGGCTGCAATCACCATCTGCAGTGATTTTGGAGCCCAGAAAAATAAAGTCTGACGCTGTTTCTACTGTTTCCCCATCTATTTGCCATGAAGTGATGGGACTGGATGCCATGATCTTCGTTTTCTGAATGTTGAGCTTTAAGCCAACATTTTCACTCTCCTCTTTCACTTTCATCAAGAGGCTTTTGAGTTCCTCTTCACTTTCTGCCATAAGGGTGGTGTCATCTGCATATCTGAGGTTATTGATATTTCTCCCGGCAATCTTGATTCTAGCTTGTGCTTCTTCCAGCCCAGCGTTTCTCATGATGTACTCTGCATATAAGTTAAATAAGCAGGGTGACAATATACAGCCTTGACGCACTCCTTTTCCTATTTGGAACCAGTCTGTTGTTCCATGTCCAGTTCGAACTGTTGCTTCCTGACCTGCATATAGGTTTCTCAAGAAGCAGGTCAGGTGGTCTGGTATTCCCATCTCTTTCAGAATTTTCCACAGCTTATTGTGATCCACACAGTCAAAGGCTTTGGCATAGTCAATAAAGCAGAAATAGATGTTTTTCTGGAACTCTCTTGCTTTTTCCATGATCCAGCAGATGTTGGCAATTTGATCTCTGGTTCCTCTGCCTTTTCTAAAACCTGCTGGAACATCTGGAAGTTCATGGTTCATGTACTGCTGAAGCCTGGCTTGGAGAATTTTGAGCATTAATTTACTAGCATGTGAGATGAGTGCAATTGTGCGGTAGTTTGAGCATTCTTTGGCATTGCCTTTCTTTGGGACTGGAATGAAAACTGAGCTTTTCCAGTCCTGTGGCCACTGCTGAGTCTTCCAAATTTGCTGGCATATTGAGTGCAGCACTTTCACAGCATCATCTTTCAGAGATTTGAAATAGCTCCACTGGAATTCCTTCACCTCCACTAGCTTTGTTCATAGTGATGCTCTCTAACGCCCACTTGACTTCTCATTCCAGGATGTCTGGTTCTAGGTGAGTGATCACACCATTGTGATTTTCTGGGTTGTGAGGATCTTTTTTGTACAGTTCTTCTGTGTATTCTTGCCACCTCTTCTTAATATCTTCTGCTTCTATTAGGTCCATACCATTTCTGTCCTTTATCGAGCCCATCTTTGCATGAAATGTTCCCTTGGTATCTCTGATTTTCTTGAAGAGATCTCTAGTCTTTCTCATTCTGTTCTTTTCCTCTATTTCTTTGCATTGATCACTGAAGAAGGCTTTCTTATCTCTGCTGGCTATTCTTTGTAACTCTGCATTCAGGTACTTATAGCTTTCCTTTTCTCCTTCGCTTTTTGCTTCTCTTCTTTTCATAGCTATTTGTAAGGCCTCCCCAGACAATCATTTTGCTTTTTTACATTTCTTTTCCATGGGGATGGTCTTGATTCCTGTCTCCTGTACAATGTCATGAACCTCCATCCATAGTTCATCAGGTACTCTATCTATCAGATCTAGTCCCTTAAATCTATTTCTCACTTCCACTGTATAATCATAAGGGATTTGACTTAGGTCATACCTGAATGGTCTAGTGGTTTTCCCTACTTTCTTCAATTTAAGTCTGAATTTGGCAGTAAGGAGTTCATGATCTGAGCCACAGTCAGCTCCCGGTCTTTTTTTGCTGACTGTATAAAGCTTCTCCATCTTTGGCTGCAAAGAATATATCAATCTGATTTCGGTGTTTACCATCTGGTGATGTCCATGTGTAGAGTCTTCTCTTGTGTTGTTGGAAAAGGGTGTTTGCTATGACCAGTGCATTCTCTTGGCAAAACTATACTAGCCTTTGCCCTGCTTCATTCTGTATTCCAAGGCCAAATTTGCCTATTACCCAGGTGTTTCTTGATTTCCTACTTTTGCATTCCAGTCCCCTATAATGAAAAGGACATCTTTTTTGGGTGTTAGTTCTAAAAAGTCTTGTAGGTCTTCATAGAACTGTTCAACTTCAGCTTCTTCAGCATTACTAGTTGGGGCATAGACTTGGATTACTGTGATACTGAATGGTTTGCCTTGGAAACCAACAGAGATCATTCTGTCGCTTTTGAGATTGCATCCAAGTACTGCATTTCGGAATCTTTTGTTGATTATGATGGCTACCCTTGGCTACTCTAAGGGATTCCTCCCCACAGTAGTAGATATAATGGTCATCTGAGTTAAATTCACCCATTCCAGTCCATTTTAATTTGCTGATTCCTAGAATGTCGATGTTCACTCTTACCATCTCTTGTTTGACCACTTCCAATTTGCCTTGATTCATGAACCTGACATCCCAGGTTCCTATGCAGTATTGCTTTTTACAACATTGGACCTTGCTTCTATCACCAGTCACATCCACAGCTGGGTTTTGTTTTTGCTTTGGCTCCATCCCTTCATTCTTCCTGGAGTTGTTTCTCCACTGATCTCCAGTAGTATATTGGGCACTTACTGACCTGGGGAATTCCTCTTTCAGTATCCTATCATTTTGCTTTTTCATACTGTTCATGGGGTTCTCAAGGCAAGAATACTGAAGTGGTTTGCTATTCCCTTCTCTAGTGGACCACATGATAAGGAAAATTTCCCTCGTATCTTAGCTGGTAAAGAATCTGCCTGCAATGTAGGAGACCCCAGTTTGATTCCTGGGTCGGAAAGTTCCCCTGGAGAAGGGATAGGCTATCCACTCCAGTATTCTGGCCTGGAGAATTGTATAGTCATGGGGTTACAAAGAGCCAGACATGACTGAGTGACTGTTACTTTCACTTTCAAGGAACTTTTTACATCTTTCATTCTTACCAAGTGCTTGGGGCGTAAGACATGGGCTAGGCCAGAGGCCTCATTTTACAGATGAAGAAATTCAGTGATTTATTCCTAACTATGACAGATCTCATACATCCTTATAGTGCAGGCAAGGGAATAGGACTTGACCAGAAGAGAATCTGATGGGTTGAGTATTATGTGTGAAAAATTTGACCAACATTATTGCCAGCATGGTGTAAAGCTTTTTTCCACATTAAATTGTGAATTGATTAACACTAAGGATCCTCATGAGGAAGAGTTCACCTTTTACTCTCAGTAGGCACTTCAGGGATTAAAACAATAAAATTTACATGATTGTGCCACAAATGTCTTAAGAAAGCATTAAAAAAAATTCAGATTCAACTTACTTATTTGTTCTCTCTGAAACTCATAGTCCCACCCAGGAGTAAAAGAGTCCATATAATCCATGTTTCCCCACTTTGCTTTCTCTGAGGGAATAAGTGGATGATTGAAAAGATAATAAATGCGAGGAGAACTCCCTGGAGGAAAGACATTTATAAACAAGAAGTAAAGACTTTGGCTGACACACACATTCTAACAGCTCAGAGATAAGGATAAAACCTTTTGGTATGAATCCTAGCTGCTTAGATTACCCACCTCATAGTGAAAGTGAAAGTGAAGTCGCTCAGTCGTGTCTGACTCTTTGCGACCCCATAGACTGTAACCTAACAAGCTCCTCCGTCCATGGGATCACCTTAAATCTGGATTCTGGAGAGTTTCCAAAATGTCAAACTGATCCTACTTACAACAAAATTCACCATCGAATTTGTAATTAACACCAAGTATTTATGAAATTAACTGATTTGTCTCTCAGTGCTTTTGCCGAGTGTGAAGCTGATCTAGGTCTAGCATGGAGTTGGAAGGCCCATGTAACACAGCCAAAGCTGCTCTGCTTGGCTGTTCATGGTCTTTTAGGATAAAAGTGCTATCCCAGAACCACTACTGTTAAAACAAATGGATGTTTTCATTATCTGAAGCTTTTCTAGGAGAGTAGAAATGAATTGGTAAAATTTAAAAAGCAAAAGCAAAAGATAAAAACTCACAGCTGGAAGAATTGAATGACTACTATATCCAGCTGTTTTCCAAGGACCTAAAATATGTCAGGAATGTCAAGATGTTATTGTAGATGTGGCTAGAAGCTCCTCATTATGCCTCTGGCTCTGTAGGGTGAAATGGAAAAAAATTTCAGAAGAACAAATAAAGAAACGATTTTCCAACCCAACTTTTGAGTTAAATGAGGGCCATAGAATTTTGTTAGATTAGAAAATCAGTCAGGAGACACAGTATAGTTATGCACATGTAAGATTGTTATTGTGTAACAATTGCACTCATCTCACATGCTAGTAAAGTAATGCTCAAAATTCTCCAAGCCAGACTTCAGCAATATGTGAACTGTGAACTCCCTGATGTTCAAGCTGGTTTTAGAAAAGGCAGAGGAACCAGAGATCAAATTGCCAACATCCGCTGGATCCTGGAAAAAGCAAGAGAGTTCCAGAAAAACATCTATTTCTGCTTTATTGACTATGCCAAAGCCTTTGACTGTGTGGATCACAGTAAACTGTGGAAAATTCTGAAAGAGATGGGAATACCAGACCACCTGACCTGCCTCTTGAGAAATCTGTATGCAGGTCAGGAAGCAACAGTTAGAACTGGACATGGAATAACAGGCTGGTTCCAAACAGGAAAAGGAGTACGTCAAGGCTGTATATTGTCACCCTGCTTATTTAACTTCTATGCAGAGTACATCATGAGAAATGCTGGACTGGAAGAAACACAAGCTGGAATCAAGATTGCTGGGAGAAATATCAATAACCTCAGATATGCAGATGACACCACCCTTATGGCAGAAAGTGAGGAGGAGCTAAAAAGCCTCTTGTTGAAAGTGAAAGAGGAGAGTGGAAAAGTTGGCTTGAAGCTCAACATTCAGAAAACGAAGATCAGGCATCTGGCCCCATCACTTCATGGGAAATAGATGGGGAAACAGTAGAAACAGTGTCAGACTTTGTTTTTTTGGGCTCCAAAATCACTGCAGATGGTGACTGCAGCCATGAAATTAAAAGGCGCTTACTCCTTGGAAGAAAAGTTATGACCAACCTAGATAGTATATTCAAAAGCAGAGACATTACTTTGCCGACTAAGGTCCGTCTAGTCAAGGCTATGGTTTTTCCTGTGGTCATGTATGGATGTGAGAGTTGGACTGTGAAGAAGGCTGAGCGCCGAAGAATTGATGCTTTTGAACTGTGGTGTTGGAGAAGACTCTTGAGAGTCCCTTGGACTGCAAGGAGATCCAACCAGTCCATTCTGAAGGAGATCAACCCTGGGATTTCTTTGGAAGGAATGATGCTAAAACTGAAGCTCCAGTACTTTGGGCACCTTATGCGAAGAGTTGACTCATTGGAAAAGACCCTGATGCTGGGAGGGATTGGGGGCAGGAGGAGAAAGGGACGACCGAGGATGAGATGGCTGGATGGCATCACAGACTCAATGGACGTGAGTCTGAGTGAACTCCGGGAGTTGGTGATGGACAGGGAGGCCTGGCGTACTGCGATTCATGGGGTCGCAAAGAGTCGGACACGACTGCACGACTGAACTGAACTGAACTGAAGATTGTTATATATTCTTGATGAATTGACTTAAAAAAAAATCATCATAAAATGTCTCTTCCATATGAATTTCCTTAGCTCGACTTCATTTGTCAATGCTCTTCTGTCTGCTTCTTGTGACAATTTTGGAAATGTCTGGTCTGTTGCTGGTTTTCCTCTCTTCATTGTTGCAGATTTAGAAATTATTCAATGGCATCTCTAATCACTGGAGTAAAGCTGAACTTTTTAATGGTGCTGGACAGCTGTGGCATTTGGAAAAAGATAAAATTAGACCCGTTTCTCATGTTATACATAGGGAGAAACTCCAAAGGCGTTAGGGATCTAAATGTAAAAAATACTATCATATAAGTATGTGAAGAAAAAACATGGACAAATTCCTCTTTAACATTATTAAAGAAGCAGGGAAAGACTCTCTGTGACTCAAAATCCAGGGTCAATAAAAGCAAAGATTAAGAAATCTGACTATATAAAAATTTAACAACAACAACAAAAAAGCTTTTGTTGTTGCAGGAAGGCGGACTCCTTCCAGGGCCTGAAACTGGGCTCTTGTCTAACACTCGGAAATGAATTGTCCAAGTAGACACATGTGCTGACAAAGCAAGAGATTTTATTGGGAAAGGGCACTCGGGTAGAGAGCAATACGGTAAGGAAACCCAGGAGAACTGCTCTGCCGCGTGGCTCACAATGTCAGGTTTTATGGTGATGGGATTAGTTTCCGGGTGGTCTTTGACCAATCATTCTGATTCAGAGTCTTTCCTGGTGATGCACACATCACTCAGCCAAGATGGATGCTAGCGAGAGGGATTCTGGGAAGTGGACGGACATGCAGTGTCTCCTTTAGACCTTTCCCGAACTCTTCCGGTTGGTGGTGGCTTATTAGTTCCATGTTCCTTATCAGGATCTCCTGTCATAAAACAACTCATGCAAATGGTTACTATGGTACCTGGCTAGGGTGGGCGGTTTCAATCAGTGTGGTTCCCCTAACATTGTGATAAAACCCTCCACATATTATGGCTGGTTTAGTTTCTAAGTCGTGTCTGACTCTGGGATCCCAAGAACTATAGCCCACCAGGCTCCTCTGTCTATGGGATTTCCCAGGCAAGAATACTGGAGTGGGTTGCCATTTCCTTCTCTAGGGAATCTTCCTGACCCAGGGATCAAACCTATGTCTTTCTGCTTGGCAGGTGGATTCTTTACCACTGAGCCAACAGGGAGGAGCCATATATCATAAACAAAACCAAAGGGAAAATGAGGAGAAAATATCTGCAACATATACCACAAATATATATATATAATATGTGTATATGTGTGTGTGTGTTTGTGTGTGTGTGTGTACATGTGTGTATGCTCAGTTGCTCAGTCGTGTCCAACTCTTTGTGATTCATGGACTGTAGCCTTCCAGTCTCCTCTGTCCATGGTATTCTCCAGGCAAAAATACTGGAGTGAGTTGCCATATCCTATTTCAGGGGATCTTCCTGACCCAGTGACCAAACCTTCGTCTCTTTTGTCTCCTGCATTGGCAGGTGGATTCTTTATCAATTTGCCACCTAGGAAGCCCATATATACATGTATATAACAGAGAGAGAGGGAGATTGTAGACACTGAGAGGCAAAGGGCCAAACCTATTAGAAAAATGGGAAAAAATCATGAATAGACACAAAAATATATAAGGAACATTTAAACACAATGGAAAGATGTTCAGATTCACTTATAATTAGATAAATGTACATTAAAACAATGCTGAAATATAATTTCTCACTGTCAAATTGGCAAAAATAAAAAAGCATGTCAACATGTCTTGCTGGTGAGTCTGTGAGGACACAGACACTCCCTAATAAGTACCTGATGAGAATGTGCATGTCCACAACTCTCTTCTGGAGTGAAAGTTGGTAATGCCTAATAGAACTACATATGCATTTGGTTTTTGACCCAGAAATCACACTTCTAGGAATCTACCAAGAAGACATACTTCCAATATATATAAAATACATATGCCAAGGTCATTTAAGACAGTATTGCTTATAATTACAAAATGTTGATAATTTTTAGGTTGTCACCTAAATTACAACACATTGGGAAATCATTGGATAAATTATAGTACACCTAGACAATGGAGTACTCTGCCACTATGAAAAAAGAGAGAGGAAGATCTCAATGAGCTGACACGGAGTGATTTACAGGGCATATTTACTAGTAAGTGAAGAGGAAATGTACATAATGGCCTGTGTAAGAAAAGAATCTAAAGAAAAAGAGTGGATATTTATATTTGTTTGCTGTACACCTAAACCTAACACAACATTGTGAATCAACTATATTCCAATAAAATTTTTTAAAAAGGAAAAGTACAAAAAATATATAGTAAGGCTATGCTTTGTGTGAGAAAGAAGGGGTATAAGGATTTACTACATATCTGCACATGTATGCAAAAGAAATGCAGGAAAGATAAATGAGAAGCTAAAGAGATTGGTTATCTACTGAGTTTGGTAGGAGAGCTGAAGAAAAAAGAATGAATGGGAATAGGCTGGGAGGGATGAAAAGGGAGAAATATTTTTCTGAGTATTTTTTTTATAGGTTTGACTTTTAGAGCCATAGTAATATTTCACATACATACCTTCTCCCCAGTTAATAGTTAAAATCAACCAGGAAGTGGAGAAAATCCAAAACGGAATGTACCTAATTGTATTACAAATGAATAACATTATTGCAGTGAAGCTGAACGGATAGAAAAGCACTAACCTAAATAAGGTTGGAAAAGAATATCCTCACAGCTGGATACTGTGAGGAAAAGATGAAAAGAAATATATACAAATACTGTTATCTAGTTAGTAAATCTGATTCTCAGGGTATAGATGAACAATTGTGTAACTATGTTACATGTGTACTAGTATTGAACAAACAAATGAATATACCATAGAAAGTGAGAACTGGGTCTCTCACTGTTGGCTTAAAGGAGATAAATAAAGTGAGAAGGCTGAAATGAGCCTCATGGTGTTGGATTGGAATCATAGACATGATTCATGAATATGAATTTACAGATTTACATATATACATAGAGACAGATATATGTAGAAATAAATGTGGATGTTTATATGTGGGTTAGTATTCATATATATATTTCCCATCTTTGCTCACTGAGCCGAGAAGTAATGATAACCTAGTAGGCATGAGCACACCTAGTGGCAAAATCTTGGTTTATAATTTTGCTTCTTCTGTGAAAGAAACCAGAACTCTTTGGAAAAGTTGGGGTGGAGAAAAATAAAAGAAGAGTTGAGACTGGAACATCTTGCAATGTCAAAAAAAAAAAAAAGATGTATTCAGAAAAGAGGAACAGAGACTTCCCTGGTGGTCCACTGGCTAAGACTCAGCGCTCCCAATGTAGGGCGCCCAGTTTCAATCCCTGATCAGGGAACTAGCGCTCACATGCCCAACTAAAGATCTTGTGTGCCTCAAATAAGACGTGGCACAGCTAAATAAAATATTTAAAAAAGATGTACCATAAGGACACGGGAGGTAAGTTGGAACTCCCAAAGGCCATAATGGGATGATCTGAACAATAAAATAAGTAACTATAATATTGGGATTATGACCAGTAGAATAAAATAAGTATCCTTGAGTCAGTATCAATGTAAATACATGATGAAATAAATAAATGAGAAGGGACAACTCTTCCCTATACAGATGAAGGAAATATATCATTCTTTTTTTTTTAAATTAATTTATATCATTCTTACTATGAAAATCCAGTAGAAAGAGTCACTAAGTAAGAGAGATGCTAAAATCTTTGGGCAAAAGTTTGAGAGAATTCCCTGGTGGTCCAGTGGTTAGGGCTTCAGGCTTGCATTGCAAGGGGCAGTTGGTGCTCAAAAGACCCAGACTGTCCAATGGCTTTCTAGAAAGGGCTTTAAAAAGCAATATTTGGGGTGAGGGTTGCAGCTTGTGGACTTTCTTCTGACTTCAGTTCAGTTCAGTTGAGCCACTCAGTCGTGTTCAACTCTGCGACCCCATGAATTACAGCATGCCAGGCCTCCCTGTCCATCACCAACTCCTGGAGTTCACTCAGACTCATGTCCATGCCATCCAGCCATCTCATCCTCTGTCATCCCCTTCTCCTCCTGCCCCCAATCCCTCCCAGCATCAGAGGCTTTTCCAATGAGTCAACTCTTCACATGAGGTGGACAAAGTACTGGAGTTTCAGCTTTAGCATTACTCCTTCCAAAGAAATCCCAGGGTTGATCTCCTTGCAGTCCAAGGGACTCGCAAGAGTCTTCTCCAACACCACAGTTCAAAAGCATCAATTCTTTGGCGCTCAGTTTTCTTCACAGTCCAACTCTCACGTCCATACATGACCACTGGAAAAACCATAGCCTTGACTAGACGGACCTTTGTTGGCAAAGTAAAGTCTCTGCTTTTGAATATGCTGTCTAGGCTGGTCATAACTTTCCTTCCAGGAGGAAGTGTCTTTTAATTTCATGGCTGCAATCACCATCTGCAGTGATTTTGGAGCCCACAAAAATACCACCAGTAAGTCAGAAGAAGAAAAAAATAAGCTCTTCTGACCTTCTGACTTACTGGTGGTTATGTAACAGTGATGTTTTGAAACTTTAATCATCAACGTTCTGGTTCCAACCAGTCTGGGTCTACCTGCCTGTGGTCAGCATGGAGTCAACATCTTCCACCTGGGTATGGGAAGTGGGGGGTGTCTTAGGTTCTGCAGAACAACTCAAAGATATGCATCAGATTGATACCTTGAGGATGAACTGGGACTCTGTTTTATTCCTGAGCTATTGTTTAAGCGATCATTACTTTTCTTGCTGGACTGCTTTTCCTTGTTTCTGTGTTTCCTCACTTCCTTAATTAGTAACTGCTTGAATCCACTCTTTGGGACTCAGAAGCCCTAGAAGATTAAAAGCCTTTTTCTACAGACAAAAAATGGGGGACAGAGAAGGGTTTTTATACCTGGGAGTCCCTGCAGAGTCCTGCTTGGTTTCAATCCTTCTTTCCTTTGATAGTCTCCAATCCTGAGGGTAGTAGGGCAAGAAAGGGAATAAAGTTTTGGATAGAGAGGCTAACCATAAATTCAGTGGGGGAACTTGGTTTTGGGGCTTGGTTTGGAACTTGGGTAAGGAGGCTTGGTTTTCGGGGAAACTCAGTTTCACTTCTTGTGTGTGTTACACTCACGTGACTCTGTGAGATAGACAAGGTATTCTCCTTCTGCTAATCACCATCCAATAAAAAGCTAGATTTTAAAACATTTTCTGTTAACTCCTTACATTTAAAAGATGACTCTATTTCTTGAACACATACTTGTTCCTATGTTCTTTAGAAATGGTAGAATATTTCCACAATTGCTGACCATATGAAATGCATTTCCCTTCACCAATTTTGTAAATACTCAGCTATTGTACCATTCCCCAAACAGCCAGAGATTTATTCATTATATTGAATTGCAATCTCACCCTTTCTTTCTGCCCTTTGTAAAGAGAAAGATAATATTTCGGCAGTTTTTGCAACGCCTCAGCCTTGAGGGAATATAAATATAAGCATAATTGATTTTCTGAACTGGCTTTTCCCCGCTCTGTGTTCCAGTGCTTTATGCATTATAGGTGGAGTGACTGACAAATCAACTCTGATTGCTAATTGGAAAGCAGAATATATTAAAAGCATAGCACATATATCCAGTTTGTTTTCAGAGCAAGCTCTGGAAATGTGATGCTCTAGTGCTTTAGTGCACGCTGTCTAATTAGCTGCTTTTTTGCTTTGTCTCCATTCAGGAATCACGTTGGCAGTGTCTGGCAGGTCAGGGGTGATTGCTAATTAAATGGTGGAATTCACTTTGCCTCACCTTGACTGTCCTTCTTCCCCCTCCCCACTCCGCAGTGACACTCTTCCTCAAAAAGCATTTCTTCCATCCACGTGTAGGCCAGAAAATGAAAGCTGGTGCTCTTATCCCTGTTTGAAGCCCAAATTCTCAAGGTAATTTTACTTCAAGGGTTGGCGAAATAGGAATTCTGTCCTCTCCTCTTTCTTAACTCCCCATATAAAGAGGTCTTTTTGTGTCAGTGCCCTTAATGGCAAGGCAAGATCCCTGCGGTTTCTATTCTTCCCAGCATCACTTCTGCAATCAACTAGTGGCCCTGAAAGGAGAGCCCATCTTTGCCTTTGTGTTTGAAATGAGAGTTCACGGTGCACACCAGGAAGTCAGTGGACACCTGCAGGCTGAAAAGGAAGAATTGATTTCCTTTTATCCTCCCACTAATCTGAATGTCACCTCAGAAGCGCCCAAGATTTAATTGATCTGTGATGACTTCGTGGCAACCTCGAAGCCCTATTGAATGATTAAAAATATTAAGGAGGCTGGAGACACTAACTACAGTGAGAGGGAAGGGTCCACTTCTCCTCCTGGGACCTCGTCACTAAGCATTTGAATAGATCTTGCTTTAAACTGGTTTCTCTCTGTGTGTCTGAAGGTTGCTTGGAAGCATTGTGTGAGAAGAATCATATAAAAGTGCCAATATTTGTGTGTTTTTCAACTTTGAAGATGGCATTTTCATATGGTTCAGTTTAACATTAACTACTGTCAGAGCAAAGGGAAGATTGAAATCCAGATAAATGCAATGAATCCCGAGTTCCCATCTAGAACTCATGCCCTTCTAACTAATGGGCTCATAAAGTCACTCACTTATTCATTAACAAGACATCTGTTGCTTATCTTTTCTTGTCTTGAGCATTGAGACAAGAATGCCAAGTGCTGGGAATGTATTGATTCTGTTTCATTACCCAGAAGGCAAATTAGGCATATGCATAAGGCCTCGCAAAACGGGGCATTATATTGTCTGTATTTCAGTTTAAAATTATTTAACATAGAAAATGTAATACATATGTATGCATTTACTTCGTTTAACCAACCTCTAGGGGCAGATTGCTAATATTTGAAGTGCTTTAATCAGAAATACACACTCCAAGGGAGGTTAGTTAGCATTTGAAAGACTCTATTCAGGTAGCTACTGTAAATGTTTAAGTCTCCATCATGTCATTTGGCACTAGAGGGTTTATTAGGTAGCCTGAGGGATGCTAGCAATAATTGTAAAGGAGTATTTCACTATACAAGATAAATTACTGGCTAGGAATGTGGCACAAGCGTCACTGCTCTTGCATGAACAAGCATAAGAATCTAGGGTCCTCTTGACCTAGGGCTCTGACTCCCATTAGAGAATATTGGCTGAATCCTGTTATGCGGTATGGTTGTGTTTGCCTTGACAGCATCTTTCATAAAAGGCACCTGTTACAGTGTTTTTAAAAACAGAGAAAGAGGAAATTCATGGACTTTGATGCTGGTCATACAACTTTATGTGAATGAGTTTGTTTTCAGAAAACAACGTTCTGACAGAGGTGTAGAAGCTGCAGTGGGTGATCAGGAGCTAGAGAGGGACAGGGAGGGAGGGAGGCCATGGTAGTTATACAGGAGGAAGGCCTGAACTAAGGTTGTGGCTGTGTGAGTGGAGGGAATAGAGAAACAGACTTGAAAAGTTATAAGAGAAAGACAAAGGAATATGATAAATAATCGGATGTGGGGAGAGGACATGTGAGTCAAAGAGTTATAAAGACTACCCTCCAGTGTGTTTGATTTGCATGGTGTCATTTACTGAAATAGAGAATCAAAGGTAAGGAAGAGGTTGGGGGCCAGTAGAGAATAGGCTATTTCTGAACAAGATAAATGTGAGATGCCTGAAGGACATTCAGATGGAGTAGTCCAATAGGTAGATATATAATACGTATACTTACATATACATATATACATATTTATTGTCTGGGGCTCAGGAGAGAAACCTGAGTTGGAGATGGATATTTAATGCATTCAACATACACCTATTAATTACTTCCTATACCTCAGGCAAGATTGTTGGGATCCTTGCTTTCATTATGATTAGAGTAGACAGATTGGCAGACACAGTATAATGGATCTATTTGACATCTTAGGGGTGAGGTCACCTAGGAAGAGTATAGTTAAAAGTGCAGAAGCAGAATCCCAGGAATGATTAATATTTAAGATGGAGAAAGAAGGATGAATGAAAGGTTTTATCTGAGTAAAAATGAGGAAGATTGGCCAAACAGGAGGAAAATGGGATGTAAAATAAGGGACATAAAAGTTTCAAGGAGGGAATGGTGAACAGTATCCCACACTGCAGGGAGTAAATAAATAAGGAGTGGAAACATCCATGCAATGTGACTCTTTGGAGGTGCATAAGTGAGATCATTTTCCTGTAGTAAAGGGAACAGTTGGTTGAAGGCTGAGTACTGAAGAGAATGAGACGTGGTAGAGTAGAAAAGGATCTTGAAAAAGCTGGGCCAGAGATGATTGGGCTGGGGGTTTTGGAGCGAGACAGTGAGCCAGAGCTCTGCTTCCTGTTCTAATAAAGAACAGAACTCTATAAAAATGACTTGCAAGCATGGGAATTCTCTGGCAGTCCAGTGGTTAAGACTCCAAAATTTCACTGCTGAAGGCCAGAGTTCTATCCCTGATTGGGGGACTAAGATCCCCATGCAGCCGAGTGCAGCCAAAAAAAAAAAAAAAGACTTGCACAGAAATGAAGTAGGGTAAAAAAAAAATAAAAACACAACCCAAAATGAAATGCTAAAGTTAGTAAAGGAGAGGAAATAAAGGACTAATTTCAAACTTTGTTCATTTTGAAGAAACTAAATGCCCTGGTAGCTACATAGTTTAGGAAAACCTGAGAAACACTGCCTGTAGCACAAACCTGTCATGTGAGCATCAGGCAGACAGAAGGTATCTCGTGAACACTCTGGCTGGAATGAAGGGGAAGAGGTACCATGATCACAGAGGCCTCTTTGTGTCTGCTAGCATTCTGACAGGCCACTTTATATGGGACATGATTCCAGGAATGATGTTCCATTACAAGTGAGTCAGCATTTCTGGGACTGTCCCAGTTTTACTGGAAGTAAGTACCACCTTATCTTTCTGAGTTATTACTTTTAAGAAATATGATGGGAAAAAATTTCAAGGCTCTGACCTCTCCAGATTTCTTCTTCATTTTTTCAAATTCTCTGTAGAGTTGCTCAAAGTTGAGAATTGTTTTCTTTAGAAAGTGCTTGTAGAGTCTATTGGCAATTAAAAGCTGTAGAATCTAATGCCAGAACCAGAAATGAGACACCACCCATCAGTCTGGAGCCAGAAACAGGACTTGGAGGTCAGATAGGCTTGGGCATAAGTCCCAGCTCTAAAATTCATTAGCTGTGTGACCTAGGGCAAGTTACTTAGCTTCTCTGAGATTCAATTTCCTCAGCTGCATAATCAGGGATAATAAAAACAACTTTACAGAAATGTTGTAAGATAATATATGCATAGTGTTTTGGAAGTAGTTTGCTCAATAACCAGTATATGTGTGTATGTGTGTGTGTGTGTAGTTGGTATATAAATCTACTTGACTTGATTGGTTATATTTGAACATTTGTTCAGCATGATAAGCAATGTACTCTGTCCACATATATTGCAAAGAGGTAAGGCAAAGCCAGTATGAAAGATGGTAAATGACTTTTTTTTTCTATTTACACCAATAGGTCAAGAAAGAATGAAGTGAAATTGATGCAGGAGGGTTTTAGATTAAAGTGCAGCAGAATACAATTTCAAACCACAGTGAAATGCCATCATGCCATTATAAAGAGAGTCAATAAGAAACCTTTAGTGCAGATTAAAAAGAAAACTGTAGTTACTTTGAGATGATTTAAGTGCTAGAAAAAGATGATGTCATTTCCATGGTTTCATGCTATCCTTATTATTTTATATTCTCAGAGATGCCTGTGTCACTTCCACATTTTGAGGCACTCAGTATATGTGCAAATGGAGAAATACTAGAATAATGCTAGAAATTGTAGAGCATTAACAATATGTGTATATCTATCTTTCTTTGATCAATTGTTTTAAAACAAAAAAACAGTGCAATATAAATAGGCTTTTCATAAGATGCAGTACAGATTCTTTACTGACTGAACTACAAGGGAAGCCCCCTTTCATAAGATAGTCTCAGGATTTAGAAACTTATTTCAAAGTCCTCTACAAGACACTATGAAGAACAGTCTTCAGTCTTGCCAGTGTGTCCTTGGGAAGATACCACAGCCTATATTTGTCTGGACTACACTGGCCTTAGAGCGTGTGAGTTTTGGAGTTTTGCCATAAACTCTTGGAAATGGGCTTTGTCCAGCACTTCTGAAACCTCAATCCCTGGCATAACATAGATGCTTAAGAAAAGTTAGCTAAATTAATCAGTGAATTCTTTTGCACTGATTGCTTCCCAGATAGCGTCAGTGGTAAAGAACCCACCTGTCAATGCAGGAGACATAAGCAGCAAGGGTTCTATCCCTGGGTCAGGAAGATCCCCGGAGGAGGAAATGGCAACCCACTCTACTATTCTTGTCTGGGAAATCCCATAGACAGAGGAGCCTGGCAGGCTACAGTCCATGCGGTCGCAAAGAGTCAGACACCAGTGAGCATGGAAGCACACGCCACCAAGGAAACTGGCTGAAGATCTTTGAAACTGGTTACTGCTAGACTGGGTAACAGCTTAGATTCCATTCATTTTACAGAGGGAAAGAAGACACTGCTTGTGTTGGGCTTCTGCACTCTTTTTGTAGGTAACTGCCTTTCAATCAAAATGCCCAGTGAGGAGCAGAAGTGGGGAAGTAGAAGACGGTGAGATATGTGAACAAAGGAGCTCCTTCAGTTCCAGTTTACTAGGACTGTTAAGGATCAGAACACTTAAGGATTTTGGATTTTTATGAAGCCCAAACAACACAGCATCAACCTTGTGGTCCGCTAATAGCAGTTGATTCTATCAGCAGCAGCAGCGGGGCATTCCTAATTTCCCTAGAAATTAAGAGAAATCCACCTGTTTTTAAACACAAGGCTACTCTTTAAAAAAAAACAAAAACTTTTTATTTTGTTTTGGGGTATAGCCAATTAACAATATTGTGATAGTTTCAGGTAAACAGCGAAGGGGACTTGCTATACTTATACATGTATTGCAAGGCTTCTTTTTAATCTCAAATCCCTCTTCTTAATAACTCAAAGGTGTGCTGACTCCAGAGATCCAGCTGCCATCTTCACCTTCATGTATCAGGGATAGACTGTGCCAACTGACCTCAGGCCAGAGGCTTGCTATCATTGCTAGGCTTTCTTCTCATGGCAGTATGATTCATCTCTGACACACAGAGAGAAGGACACAGCATTTAAATCTTCCTTAAACTGATGCAGCTTAGCAGGCTCAGCTTTGAAGCCCTCTGAGTCCCGAGGGCTTGGTTTTCCCATTCTAGATGGGATAATGCTTCTGTTCATTCCCTCCGGGTAAGTAATTAATTCTTGCTGATATTCCAGAGAGAAGGTGAAGGCTGGTTGCTTTATAGTTTTGAGTCTTCAAAGAACTCCAGTCTCCGTTACCTTTGGGAATCTTTAAGTACTCCCGGGCTCAAAAGGTAGAAATAGCAGCAGTAGTTGCAGTAATAGTAATAGTAATGCTTCTGCTACTACTAAACCCACTATAATTTTGAATTTAGGTTACCTATCTACAAAAATCTGTGCATTTTAAAAAGATGGCTACATATCACATCAGCCTCCCTAAAAGTGAAAGAAGAAAGCAGACTCACTTCACTGAAAATATTCAGTTAAGCAAATCTTTGTGTTTGATCCCATTTTTTTTTCAATGTATTTATTTTTTTGGCCACTGTATGTAGCATATGAGAACTTAGTTCCCTGACCAGGGATCGAACCTCTGCCCTCTGCAATGGAAGTGTGTATTCTTAACCACTGGACCACCAGGGAAGTCCAGGCCAATGGAAGGAATAAAGATGGTGGCCAAATGAGTGCACTGGTGGAAAACAGAATATCCCCATTTAGCCCTGAGGAGAGGGAGGCTGGACATTTTTATCACTATGGAGTGAATTCTCCCCTGTGCCCAGGGAAAGCTCAGGAAACAGTGGTCCCACCACCCAGGTGGGAATCACAGCTAAAGGTTTGTGCCACACATTTGTGCCTCCCCAATAAATACCTGGGCAGCATGACCAGTCAATGCCAAACCAGGCATCAGGCGCATTACCCAACACCACAGGAGCAGCAGAGGTCCAAGGTCAGATATTCAGGAGGAACTTGGATGGGAGCCTCTTTCCTTTCTGTAAGAATTACACCATGACCTGATCCTTGGATATCAGTGTGGTGCAGTTTCAGGAATTTGACCTGCTTGTGTACGCCATACATGTTGGCCAGGGGAAGCAGCACTGTCAGCTTTGAAGAGATGGATGGGGATGGGATATGCCAGACCAGGACACCCAAAGATACATGTTTCATTCCAGGTACAGTGCATTTCAGCAGGTCTGGTCTGTGTCGGACAACAAGAATCCAGTCGAGAATGAGTAGGTCTCCCTCACCCAGGAGTGTGAAATAAGTCCCCCATCCCATTACAAATTCTAATAGATAACGCCTTTCCCAGTCGTGATGGGGCTTCATGTTCTCAAGCAGCATAGCACATTCATGATGAGAATCAGGGCAGTGGCTGTTTCCAGCAACTTCCCAGTCTGGCACATGAGGCAGCAGGTCCTCCTGGCTAGTCATTCACATGATTAAAGCCTGAGATGGTGCTGTAGTCCCCCTGGCCAAGGTGGTTTTACCTGTATTCTAATCTGCTGCTTTAATATTCCATTCTTCCTTTCCACTAACCCTGGTTTGCACAGTGACAGGGGAAAGCTTGGGTTAGGCCAGACACAGCGTCCACACAGATCCAGGCATATTTAGAACTCTCTCCCAGAGGGAGGGGGTCAAGATAATCAGTCTGCCAATCCCTCTCCAGTTGGGAACTCCAGTGGATGGCCCCAGTTTCCTTTGGCAGTTGCCTTGGACCTTGTTTAGAACACGCAGGACATGGTGTTCATGCATTAATCAAGTTGCTATATTTCAAGGGCAATACAGCATCCTTGGCAATGTGCATCCCACCCAATCTGCTGTATCTGCTGAAAGGTCAGTTGCTAGGGCTTGCACCTGAGAAAGGACATCAGCTTTCTGATTGCCGGGGGCGGGGGTGGGGGGTGTCAGCACCTTATGAGTGGGGACATGGAAGACAGTGAGGAAAGCTGAGGCCCTTGAAGGTGAACCCAAACATCTTCCTGCATGTCTCAACCTCACAAGGGCTTATTCATGATTATTACCCCTCGGTTTTCCATTGTGCAAGCCATTAGGGTTAATCCCTTTAGAGCAGCCCAGCCATCATTGCAAAGAATTGAAAGTCAGGGCTCTTGCTGAGTTCACCTCACTGGCTGCTGCAGTTTATTCCTGTTTTCATCCAGATGGTGTCAGTGTTGGGCTGAAGAGAGAGCACAGTCCACGTGCAGGAGTTGTTTGCCCTACTAGACCCACCTGTGCAGCGTAGCGGGTGTCAGTGGGAATTCCACCCCCTCCCTCCCTACAGGCTGCAGGGGCTGCCCCTTTATTTCTAGAGACAGGGGGCTGGCAGACAGGATATTCCATTGTTGCAAATGGAGCTGTGGTGTGCTCAGTCATGTCTGAATCTTTGTGGTCCCATAGACTGTAGCCCACCAGGCTCTTCTGTCCATGGAATTTTCCAGGCAAGAATACTGGAGGGGGTTGCATTTCCTCCTCCAGGGATTGAACCTGAGTCTCTGACCCAGGGATCTCCTGTGTTTCCTGCACTGCAGGCAGATTAGGCAAACTGGGAGTCTGAGCCATGGCAGAGGTGGGTCACTGGAACACATTCTCAACTCCTTGCTAGGAAGGGATGTCCTTACATCTGACATGCTGTTCCTTTCTGAGAAGCTCTAGTTGGAGGGGCCCTGCGTATGCTGTCAGGAGCAGTTGCTCTCTGGGTTTTTTTTTTTTTTCCAGTTCTTGCCCTCTTCCAGACCCGGGTTCCTCTCCTTTTGTTATCTCCGCTGTAGTGCCCAACCCATACCTGCCAGAGTCACAGGCCCATCTAACTCAAATGGTGGCCCTGCTTGGGAGATGATGTCCACATCTGTTTCACGAGTACTTTTTCCCTCCTCATAGGCAGATTGCTGCTCTGAACCTGTTTCTCACATGCACTTCCCTTACCAGGAAGTAGAAGGAATGAAGGCACTGTCCCAGGTGGGAAATCAAAATCCTCCCAAACATCTAAACTCCTATGAAAGCTTGTACTTCTCATGTTCTTAGGGACTCGACAGGCTTGCACCATATCAATCACACCTTCTGGGACAATACACATCTTACCTGACACAAATAACTCCCTCAAACTTTGCGGTGGTGTCTGTGCCTTGAGTTTTCCGTGGCATCACTGCCCGTCTTCTTGCTCACAGATGTTCCAGGGAAGTCTGCAGAGTGTTCTGCAGCAGAAGCAAACCTTCATGTTAACATTTTACCATCAAGATCATGGGCTCATGTTATTGATGTGGAAAAGAGAACAGGGACAAAGCTCACACTGCCATCCCATGCCATTTGGTGGGGCTGGGTTGGTAATATTGGGGAAGCTCCTTAAAGGGCCCTTGTTGACCCTCTATGTGAAGGCAAAATGATCTTGTGACTCAGCGGCCAGGGTTATACTGAGAAAAGCATTTGCTGTGTCAGTACAGCATGGTCCACTCCTAAGGCAGTGGTCAGGTATCTAAGACAGTGCATGTTGGGCACAGCCACATGGATGACTTGCTCAGTCCTCGGCAGTCCATGGTCATCCTCCAGGAGCCATTTGGCTTTTTTTTTTTTTTTTTTTTACTGGCCACTCTGGGCTGTTGCAGAGAAGGCAATGGTACCCACTCCAGTACTCTTGCCTGGAAAATCCCATGGACGGAGGAGCCTGGTAGGCTGCAGTCTATGGGGTCGCGAAGAGTTGGACACAACTGAATGACTTCACTTTCCCTTTTCACTTTCATGCGTTAGAGAAGGAAATGGCAACCCACTCCAGTGTTCTTGCCTGGAGAATCCCAGGGACGGGGGAGCCTGGTGGGCTGCCGTCTATGGGGTCGCACAGACTCGGACACGACTGAAGCGACTTAGCAGCAGCAGCAGCTGGGCTGTTGAAAGCACTGCAGGCAGGATGTACAATACCCACTCAGTACAGTTCTCAGATAGTTTCTCTTATGATGCTCCATCCTCAGCAATTTATATTGTTTGACAGTTACCATTCTTTGATGCCTTTGAATTGTGCTGCTGGAGAAGACTCTAGAGAGTCCCTGGGACTGCAAGCTCAAATCAGCCAATCCTACAGGAAATAAACCCTAAATATTCACTGAAAGGACTGATGCTGAAGCTGCTATACTTTGGCCCCCTGATGTGAGAGCAGACTCATTGGAAAAAACCCTGGTACTGGGAAAAATTGAAGGCAAAAGAAAAAGAGGACAGCAGAGGGTGGGGTGATTGGATGGCATCACACACTCGATGGACATGAATCTGAGCAAACTCTGGGAGACAGTGGAGGACAGCAGAGCCTGGTGTGCTGCAGTCTACGGGTCCACAAAGGGTCAGACCACTTAGACACTGAACAACAACTCTTTGAGGAGGTGGTAGACTAACTGCTTGTCAGTTGGTGTTTCCCTCAACACTGGTTTGATTACTTTAACCTGTAGGTGGAATTCATAACCTGTAGGTGGAATTAGAGGTTTACAAAATATGACCTTGTATAATATCAAAGCCCAACATGTTCCTGGTATTTAGATAAAAACCTCATATTCTGGTGCAAGCAAACACCTGATATCCAATGCAAAAGGACCTTTCTGACCATAACCATTTGACCTCCAAAACCATCAATCACTACGTCTGGAGGTTACCATGATTAGAGTTCATTTGGTACCAACATCAACCAGAGCCATCACTTTCTTTTTTTTTTCAAAGCCATAGGTAAAGAAGTAGACTTATTTAGAGAGAAACACACTTCACAGAGTGTGGGCCATCTCAGAAGGTGTGAGTGGCCCACAGCCATCACCTTTTGTTTATTACTAGGGAACTGTGAGCTCAACATGAGGCCTCCAACGGCCCTCACCTGGAGGTGATCTTGGCTTGCATCCTATATCCACGGTGTGAATCCTTGAAGACTGTGGGAGCAGGCAGAGCATCAGGGATACTAGGGACAGGTGAAGCAGATCTGAATGACTGCTCAGGTTTTAAGGCTTCCACAGGCTTAACAAGACAGCCTCGGGTTGCCTCTCTGTCTTTCCAGCTGGGGCCCATGCAGCAATGAGGTCAGACCACATATGCCTCTGAGTTACTTTTACCTTCACGAGTGCTTGGGATAGCTTTTTGGCTTTTTGAGTTCCCTCTGTCTTGGGTCCTGCCCATAGCATGGACCTGTAGCTGGGTTTTGTCAGTTTTCCCCAGCCAGTGATGGATTGCCCAACACCATATGTGTCTTCTCCCTCTTCTGGGCTTGGCGTGGATATCAGCATCCCTTACCAGGTACTGAGGGGTGGACTCGAGTATCTTGATTGATTCTCCAAATTGGAATCTTCAAAGACAGGGGTGGAGAAGGTCTGTCTCATTCGCAAATGCCTTAGAGTTTGTTGTGCTTCCTCTATATTTCCAGGGTCACACAGGCTCAGGGAGGTCCCCCCTCATTGGGCCAATGCTCCCTATAGGTCAGAATCAGCTCAGTTCAGTTGCTCGGTCATGTCTGACTCTTTGCGCCCTATGGACTGCAGCATGCTAGGCTTCCCTGTCCAACACCAACTCCAGAGCTTACTCAAACTCATGTCCATTGAGTCAGTGATGCCATCCAACATCTCATCCTCTGTCATCCCTCTCTCCTCTTGCCTTCAATCTTTCCCAGCATCAAGGTCTTTTCCAATGAGTCAGTTCTTCACATCAAGTGGACAAAGTATTAGAGTTTCAGCTTCAGCATCAGTCCTTCCAATGAATATTCAGGATTGATTTTCTTTAGGATGGACTGGTTGGATCTCCTTACCATCCAAGGGACTCTCAAGAGTCTTCTCCAACACCACAGTTCAAAAGCATCAATTCTTCCGTGCTCAGCTTTCTTTATAGTCCAACTCTCACATCCATATAAGACCACTGGAAAAACCATAGCTTTGACTAGACAGACCTTTGTTGGCAAAGTAATGTCTCTGCTTTTTAGTATGCTGTCTAGGTTGGTTATAGGTTTTCTTCCAAGGAGCAAGCATCTTTTAATTTCATGGCTGCAATCAACATCTGCAGTGATTTTGGAGCTCCCCAAAATAAAGTCTGTCACTGTTTCCATTGTTTCTCCAATTTATTTGCCATGAAGTGATGGGACCAGATGCCATGATCTTAGTTTACTGAATGTTGAGTTTTAAGCCAACTTTTTCACTCTCCTTTTTTACTTTCATCAAGAGGCTCTTTAGTTCGTTTTTTGCCATAAGTGTGGTGTCACCTGCATATCTGAGGTTATTGTTGTTTCTCCTGGCAATCTTGATTCCAGATTGTGTTTCATCGAGCCCAGCATTTTGTATGATGTGCTCTGCATATAAGTTAAATAAGCAGGATGACAATATATAGCCTTGACATACTTCTTTCCTGATTTGGAACCAGTCTGTTGTTCCATGTCCAGTTCTAACTGTTGCTTCCGACCTGCATACAGATTTCTCAGGAGGTCAGGTGGTCTGGTATTCCCATCTCTTGAATTTTCCATGGTTTGTCGTGATCCACAGTGTCAAAGGCTTTTGCTTAGTCAATAAAGCAGAAATAGATGTTTTTCTGGAACTCTCTTGCTTTTTCATGATCCAGTGGATGTTGGCAATTTGATCTCTGGTTCCTTTTCCTTTTCTAAAACCAGGTGGCAGGATCTGGAAGTTCATGGTTCATGTATTGCTGAACCCTGGCTTGGAGAATTTTGAGCATTACTTTACTAGCATGTGAGATGAGTGCAATTGTGCGGTAGTTTGAACATTCTTTGGCATTGCCTTTCTTTGGGATTGGAATGAAAACTGAGCTTTTCCAGTCCTGTGGCCACTGCTGAGTTTTCCAAATTTGCTGACATATTGAGTGCAGCACTTTCACAGCATCATCTTTCAGGATTTGAAATAGCTCAACTGGAATTCCATCACCTCCACTAGCTTTGTTCATAGTGATCTTTCCTAAGGCCCACTTGACCTCTCATTCCAGGCTATCTGGCTCTAGGTGAGTGATCACACCATCATGATTATCTTGGGCATGAAGATCTTTTTTGTACAGTTCTTCTGTGTATTCGTGCCACCTTTTCTTAGTATCTTCTGCTTCCATTGGGTCTATACCATTTCGCTACCTTATTGTGCCTGTCTTTGCATGAAATATTCCCTTGGTATCTCTAATTTTCTTGAAGGGTCTCTAGTCTTTCCCACTCAACTTTTTCCTCTATTTCTTTGCACTGATCACTGAGAAAGGCTTTCTTATCTCTCCTTGCATTTCTTTGGAACTCTGCATTCAAATGGGTATATCTTTCCTTTTCTCCTTTGCTTTTTGCTTGTCTTCTTTTCACAGTTATTTGTATGGCTTCCTCAGACAGCTGTTTTTGCTTTTCTGCATTTCTTTTTCTTGGGGATGGTCTTGATCCCCGCCTCCTGTACAATGTCACAAACCTCTGTCCATAGTTCTTTGGGCACTCTATCAGATCTAATCCCTTGAATCTATTTCTCACTTCTACTGTATAATCGTAGGGATTTGATTTTGGTCATATCTGAAAGGTCTAGGGTTTTCCCTACTTTCTTCAATTTAAGTCTGAATTTTGCAATAAGGAGTTCATGATCTGAGCCACAGTCAGTCCTGATCTTGTTTTTGCTGACTGTATAGAGCTTCTCCATCTTTGGCTGCAAAGAATATAATCAATCTGACTTCGGTATTGACCATCTGGTGCTGTCCATGTGTAGAGTCTTCTATTGTGTTGTTGGAAGGGGGCCAGAATGGTGAGTTCTTTGAACAGCCCCTTCCCCACAACCTCATGCAGACGCTGGCAGATGGCAGGCTGTGTGGTGATGTTGCTTATTTTTCTCTGCCTCCTGTCCTGTTAGATAAATGCACAGCCCCATGAACCATGCCTGGGGATCTTCCCTGGCCTTTTGCTAGAACTTGGTAGCTGTATCAATAGGCTCAATGGGAGTCCATGTTCTCCTCAAGAACGTTTCCTGAACTGGGGTCTGCTGGCTGGCATTGTTTTGTTATGCTTTTGGTCTCCTCTGTTTTAGGAGTTGTACTGAAGGAGGTGTTTTGTCCATTTCATGGTCAATTACTGCAAAATTCTTCTTTTGCTCTCCTTACTTTCTCAGGGATTTGATCTTAGCATCCCCATCAGTGGGAAAAGAATAGGCCTACCAATGCAGGAGTTGCAGGCTTGATCCCTGGGTGGGAAAGATCTCCTGGAGGAGAAAATGACAACCTACACCAGTATTCTTGCCTGGGAAATCCCATGGACAGAGGTGCCTGGCAGGATACAGTCCATGGGGTACCAAAAGAGTGGGACAAGACAGAACACCCACAAAGTCATGCCTTGTTAGGAGCACTCAGACCTTAATTCCCCACAGCTTGTGCCCTCCTAACTTCACAAGATGGGTTGCTAAGGTCTCCAAATTATTACCTGGCTTTTCCATCTCCTCTGCCAGCCCTGAAGCTAGCAGAGCCAGGAACACTGCACATCCTTTTATATCCTCAGCTTTTCTTCCAATTTTGTAAGCTGCACTTCAGCCTCCAGCTGGGTGTCGGGGCTCAGCTCTGCCCACAGTAGAGATCAGCCCACTGCGGCAGCTGTTTATTTCCCTCTTGGCTGCAGTGAGGCCCTGCACAGTTCCTAAACATTTCTGGGCATTCTCAGACTCACTCAGTGGCCCACAAACATCTAACATATGGACCACCCTTGTCTACATAGAAGTCAGTGGCCAACTCAGCTCCCCTGCCCACCATGTCTCCAGGAGGCCGCTTTCTCATTTCTCTGGTGCCCTGGCTGCCTTACTAACTGTTGATTAACAACCTAGAAATATCCTGGGTGAAATCTGAAACTCACCCTATACACGGAGGGCAGGAAACACGGAAGAAAGAGATCACTCGAAATCAGTAGATAGCAGGAGAAACAAGCCAGGAAACTTACATAGGACAGTAGTCTCCTCTGCTGCAAGTATCAATAGATTGCCCCACCCGCCCGTCAAATTTTGAAAGTTTATGTAGAGGCCTTAACTGGATTCAGTCACTTATGCCGTCCAGATGGTCTCAACACCAGAGCGCTCTTTCAAGCTTAAGTTCTCTTAAGCTTGGCTCTGGCTGTGGGAAGAGTGGGCTGAAGGTAGATTCCAAGAACAGGAGGGGCTGCGGAACCTCAGAAGGTTTAGTTTCAGCTCATAGGTCACATCCTCTGCATAACCTCTGCCCACTCTGGGCTCTCATCTAAACAAGGAACTTGGCTTGCTCTGCAGAGATGCTCAGGCTCAAATTGAAGCCAGAGGCAGAGATGCAAATGCTGATGAGGGAGGTAGTAGGTGTGTACATGTTTGTGGTCTGTATGTGTGCTTACTCTTGTCCAACTCTTTGTGACCCTATGGTCTAGCCCACCAGGATCCTCTGTCCATGGGATTTCCCCAGCAAGAATACTGGAGTGGGTTGCATTTCCTCCTCCAGGAGATCTTCCTGACCTAGGGATGGAACCACCATCTCTTGCCTCTCCTGCATTAGCTGAGCCACCAGAGAAGCCTTGTTTGTGGTCTGCAGCCTCATGAACTTCAGCTTCCACACTCTTCCTCTGATTCCTCTTCCCAAAGATCTTCTAAAGGTACTTGGTAAGTCACTTGGATATTTTTAACCTCTCTTTCTTTTGCTTAGTACTGTTAAGGATTGTATATTGAGTACTTTCATAGACTATATTGCACAAAGAAGTACGTGCAGAAACGAGAACAGCAGACTTTTCTACTTAATCTTTTTGAGGAAATTCTGAGATTGAAAGCTAAGGTACTTAAAGGCAGGAGATGGTTTAGTTTTCCAGGGATCAGGAAGAGTTCTGGGGTCTTGGACAGCCTGGTTGCTGAAGGAATTGTGAGAAGGTTAATGCCAGGAACTGCTGCTGCTGCTGCTGCTAAGTCGCTTCAGTCGTGTCCGACTCTGTGCGACCCCATAGACGGCAGCCCACCAGGCTCCCCTGTCCCTGGGATTCTCCAGGTAAGAACACTGGAGTGGGTTGCCATTTCCTTCTCCAATGCATGAAAGTGAAAAGTGAAAGTGAAGTCACTCGGTCGTGTCTGATTCTTCGTGATCCTATGGACTGCAGCCTACCAGGCTCCTCTATCCATGGGATTTTCCAGGCAAGAGTACTGGAGTGGGGTGCCATTGCCTTCTCAGATGCCAGGAACTAGGCACCTGAAAAGTTAGCACAGCTGATGATAGGTTTACTTGGAGACTTGGAGAATGAAAGGGTCTGTGTAAATCAGTTGTGGATGAGGTGAAAGATGCTTCTATTTGAACCATGTGATAGTGATTCTCCACTTCCTACTAAATCAAGGTCATGTTTTTTTTGTGGGGGCAGTTTTTACTTAAGTTTTTTTCCAGCTTTATTGAGGTGTAATTGACAATTAAAATTTGTATATATTTAATGTGTACAACTTGATGTGATACACATATATATTGTGAAAGAATCACCACAGTCAAGTTAATTAACATATCCATCATCTCATGTAGTTATCTTTTTTTCTGGTGAGAGTACTTAAGATCTACTCTCATAGCAAATTTCAAGTATTCAGTACAGAATTGTTAATGGAGTCACATTGTTGTACACCAGGTCTCCAGAACTTATTCATCAAGCACAACTGAAACTTTATAACCCCTGATCAACGTTTCCCATTCCTCACTCCCCCAGCCTCCATAAACATCATTATACCCTATGCTCCTTTGAGTTTGAGTGTTTCATATTCCACATGTAAGCAAGATCATACAGGATTTGTCTTTCTGTGTCTGGTTTACTTCACGTAACATCGTGTCATCCGAGTTCATCCATGTTGTTGCAAGTGGCAGGGTTTCCCTTTATATGGTTTATTTATAATACAATATAATTATACAATATTCCCTTGTATGAAAATGTAGGCTACATTTTTTTATCCACTCATCTGTTAATGAACACTTGGGTTGTTTCCACATTTCGGCTGTGGTGATAACGCTGTAATGAACATGAAAAGTGCAGATCCTTTGTCAAGATACTGATTTCATTTATTTGGATATGTCCCAGTGCTGGGCTTCCTAGATCATATGGTAGTTCTGTTAATTCTTTGAGAAACCTCTATATTGTTTTGTTTCATGGAGGTATCAATTCACATTCCTGCTAATGGTGCAGGGGTTTCCATTTTTCCATATGCTTTCCAGTTCTTGTTATATTTTATCTTTCTGGTAATAACCATTCTAATGAGTTTGAGGTGATATCTCATTGTGGTTTTGATTGCATTTCTCTGGTATTTAGTGAAGTTGAGTGCTTTTTCATATCTGTTGGTCATATGTATGTTTTCTGAGAAGTATCTATTCTGGTCCTTTGTCCATTTAAAAAAATTGAAGTATAATTGCCGTACAGTGTTATATAAGTTACAGGTATATAAGATAGTGATTCATAATTTTTAAAGGTTATACTTCATTTAAAGTTATTATAAAATGCTGGTCACATTCCCCATGTTGTACAAAATATCCTTGTAGCTTATTTTATACTCAATAGTTTGTCCATCTTAAAAACTGTTTTTTTTTTTTTGCTTTGAGATGTATGAATTCCTCATATGTTATAGATATTAACCCCTTATCAGATATATGATTTTTAATTATTTCCTTCCATTCTGTAAGTTGACTTTTCACTCACTTGGTCAGTTCCTTTGCTGTACAGAAGTGCTTTTTAATGAATTCCATTTATCTATTTTTATTTTTGTTTCTTGGGCTTTTGGTGTCATATCCAGGAACTTATTTCCCCAACCAAGGTCAAACATTTGCCCCCTGTTTTCTTTTCTTCTGTGAGTTTTATGTTTTCATGTCTTGCTTTTAAGTCTTTAATCCATTTTAAGTTAGTTTTTAAAATCTATTATAAGATAAAAACCAAATAAATATTTTGCATGTGGATATACAGTTTTTCTAGCACTGTTTATTGGAGAGACTATCCTTTCCTCATAGTGTGTTCTTAGACCCTTGTTGACAGTTTATTTCTGAGCTTTCTATTCTATTCCATTGGTCTATACATGTGTTTTTCTGCCAGAATCGTACTCTTTCAATTGCTGTAGCTTTGCAAAATATTTTGAAATGGCTCCAGCTTTGCTTTCTTGCCCAAAGATGCTTTGACCCTTTGGGGTCTTTTATGGTTCCATACATATTTTAGGATTTTTTTCTATTTCTATAGAGAATGAGATTGGGATTTTAATGGGGATTGCATTGACTCTGTGAATCACTTTGGGTAATGGACCATTTTTTACAATATTAATTCTTCCAATCCAATAACAGAGCATGTCTTTACACTTATCTGTGTTTCTTTAATTTCCTTCATCAGTGTTTTATCAAGTTCAAATTCTTAACCTAGATTTTAAGATCCTCGGTGGCTTGGTCTTTGACGACCTTTCAAGCTTGTTTTCCTGCTATTCTCTAATTGCCTACCTATGCTTCAAACTGAACTGCCCCCTGATTACATTTTCTCAGCTCAATGCTTTTTCTTATGCTAGAGGAAAATCTCGATGAGGAAGCCTTTCTCTACCCTCATTCATATCTTTGTATTTATCTGTCTTTCATGCTCTATCCTTTTGCCTCTATGAAATCCTATCCTAACATATCCTCAAAAAAGTTATCTCCTATTTTTTTTTAATTTACTGCACCTAATTTAAATCTTTCAAGCATGAGTGACAATTTTCTTTTAATGTCCTTTTCCATAATGGACCTAGGCTATAAAAACAGTGACCATATCCTCACCATCTTTGTATCCCTTACAGTGTCTTGTAGCAAAAACTCAAGAGATATTTGGTTAATAAATGTGTACTCTCAAAACTTGAAATGGAATTTTGGATAATTTTAGCCATTACCTTAAATTCTCAATTATTTTCATCTGCTAAAACTGATTCTCATCTTCTGGTGTCTTTTTCTCACCAGTTCCTTCCCACCTAGGATGCTTGGAGTTGACTCTGACCATTTTTTCTTATCTCTGTGTCTAGCTGATTGCTATATCTTCTTAATTTTTCATTTAATGGAATCTGTCTTTATCTGATGTTTTCCAGCAATTTGCTTAATGATTCTCTTGACTGTAGGCTTTTACTCTCGAGTCTCCTTTTCCACAAAGATATAAAACCAGACTTACTCTTCTAATGAGAAATGGTAATAATAGCTAATATTTTTGAGTACTTGAAGTACTAGACATTGCATCAACACAGTATGTCTCATTTTAATTTTCAGTGAGATAATATTATGGATTGAATGTTTGTCCCTTCTAAATTCTTATGTTCTATCCCCAATGTGACTTTATTTGGATATAGAGCCTTTAAGGAGGTAATTAAGGTTAAATGTAATCGTAAGGGTTCCAGGGCCTTGATCTGGTAGCATTAGTGTCTATAAGAAGAAACATTAAACTTATGTCATGGCTATAGTCTGATCAGCATGTAGCTAACTTCTCCACCTAGTAAGGGTTTCAGTAGCTATAAGAAAACTCACAGGACATGGCTAAGAATATTCTATAGTCCTTGAGGAGGAACTAGAAGTCCTTGACTTTGCTGAGGATCTCCCACAACTACCAAAAGTGGACAGGTCTCTGTACCTCATTGGAGGACAGAACCAGGATCCCAAGGACCTGTCATCAAAAACCTTCCTCCTAGGCTTCACGGAGATCAAGCCCTGACCCTTGGAGTGAGAGCACAGACTCTAAGACCCAAGACTACCAGAGGACTCACCCTAAGCTAAGCTAAGCTAAGTCACTTCATCGTGTCCGACTCTGTGTGACCCCAGAGATGGCAGCCCATCAGGCTCCCCCATCCCTGGGATTCTCCAGGCAAGAACCCTGGAGTGGGTTGCCATTTCCTTCTCCAGTGCATGAAAGTGAAAAGTGAAAGCAAAGTCGCTCAGTTGTGTCTGACTGTTCACGACCCCATGGACTGCAGCCTACCAGGCTCCCCCATCCATGGGATTTTCCAGGCAAGAGTACTGGAGTGGGGTGCCATTGCCTTCTCTCAACCTTACAAGGGCAGAAACCAAACGGAAGAATTCAACTTTGAAGCCTGGGAAAAGGAGACCTCAAACACAATAAAGTTAAAAAAAAAAATAATGAAAAGGGAGAGAAAAATGAAGGAACAAACTAAAAACACAGAAGTCCAAATAAATGAAGAGGAAATAAGCAAACTACCTGAAAAAGAATTCATAATAATGATAGTAAAGATGATCAAAACCCTGTAAAACAAAATGGAGAAAATGCAAGAATCAATTAACAAAGACCTAGAAGATTTAAAGAATAAGCATGCAGAGACAACAGAATTACTGAAATTAAAAAATACTCTAGAAGGAATCAATAGCAGAGTATCTGAAGCAGAAGAACGAATTGGTGAGCTGAAACATAGAATGGTGGAAATAACTTCTGAAGAGCAGAATAAAGTAAAAAGAATGAAAAGAACTGAGAATAGTCTCAGAGACACCTCTGGGACCACACCAAATGCACCAACATTTGAATTATAGGTGTCCCAACATCTGCTGGATCATGGAAAAAGCAACAGAGTTCCAGAAAAACATCTATTTCTGCTTTATTGACTATGCCAAAGCCTTTGACTGTGTGGATCACAAGAAACTGTAGAAAATTCTGAAAGAGATGGGAATACCAGACCACCTGACCTGACTTCTGAGAAATCTGTATGCAGGTCAGGAAGCAACAGTTAGAACTGGACATGAAACAACAGACTGGTTCCAAATAGGAAAAGGAATATGTCAAGGCTGTATGTTGTCACCCTGCTTATTAACTTATATGCAGAGTACATTGTGAGAAATGCCAGACTGGAAGAAACACAAGCTGGAATCAAGATTGCTGGGAGAAATATCAATCACCTCAGATATGCAGATGACACCACCCTTATGGCAGAAAGTGAAGAGGAACTAAACAGCCTCTTGATGAAAGTGAAAGAGGAGAGTGAAAAAGTTGGCTTAAAGCTCAACATTCAGAAAACAAAGATCATGGCATCTGGTCCCATCACTTCATGGGAAATAGATGGGGAAACAGTGTCAGACTTTATTTTTCTGGACTCCCAAATCACTGAGGATGGTGACTGCAGCCATGATATTAAAAGACGCTTGCTCCTTGGAAGAAAAGTTATGACCAACCTAGATAGTATATTCAAAAGCAGAGACATTACTTTGCCGACTAAGGTCCATCTAGTCAAGGCTATTTTCCTGTGGTCATGTATGGAAGTGAGAGTTGGACTGTGAAGAAAGCTGAGCGCCAAAGAATTGATGTTTTTTTTTTTGTTTGTTTGTTTTAGAATTGATGTTTTTGAGCTGTGGTGTTGGAGAAGACTCTTGAGAGTCCACTGGACTGCAAGGATATCCAACCAGTCCATTCTGAAGGAGATCAGCCCTGGGATTTCTTTGGAAGGAACGATGCTAAAGCTGAAGCTCCAGTACTTTGGCCACCTCATGTGAAGAGTTGACTCATTCGAAAAGACTCTGATGCTGGGAGGGATTGGAGGCAGGAGGAGAAGGGGATGACTGAGGATGAGATGGCTGGATGACATCACGGACTCAATGGACGTGAGTCTGAGTGAACTCTGGGAGATGGTGATGGACAGGGAGGCCTGGCGTGCTGCGATTTGTGGGATTGCAAAGAGTCGGACATGACTGAGTGACTGAAATGAACTGAACTGAACTGAGTAGAAGAAGAGAAAACTAAAGGGCATGATAAAATTCTTGAAGAGATTATAGTTGAAAATTTCCCCAACATGGAAAAGTAAATAGTCAACCAAGTCCAAGAGGTACAAAGAATCCCAACAGGATAAGCCCAAGAAGAAACATGCCAAGACACATACTAATCAAACTAACAAAGACTAAACACAAAGAAAGACTATTAAAAGCAGCAAGGGAGAAGCTATAAGTAACATACAAGGGAAACCTCATACACTTAACAGCTGATCTTTCAGCAGAAACTCTGCATGCCAGAAGGGAATGGCAGAATACATTTATATTTAAAGTACTGAAATGGAAAAATCTGCAACCAAGGTTACTGTACCCAAAAAGGATCTCATTCAGAATTGATGGAGGAAAAAAAAGCTTTTCAGACAAGCAAAAATTAAGAGAATTCAGTACTACCAAACCAGCTTTACAACAAATGTTAAAGGGACTTATATAGTCAAGAAATACAAGAGAAGAAAAAAGATCTACAAAATCAACCCCAAACAATTAAGAAAATGGCAATAGGAACATATATATCAATAATTACTTTAAAAGTAGATGGAATAAATGCTCCAACCAAAAGACACAGACTGGCTGAATGGTTGCAAAAACAAGACCCATATATATGCCATATATACATAAGACAAACACTAACAGAGATAAAAGAAGAAATTGACAGTAGCACAATAATAGTAGGCGACTTTAACACTCCACTCACACCAATGGACAGATCACCAAAACAGAAAATTAATAAGGAAACCCAAGTCAACTGCTACACTAGATGAGATGGATCTCATTGATATCTTCCGTACATTCCATCCAAATGCAGAAGAATACACCTTCTCAAGTGCACATGGAACATTCTCCAGGATAGACCACGTCTTGGGTCACAAATCAACCCCAGTAAATTTAAGAAAATTGAAATTGTATCAAGCATCTTCTCTGACCACAATGCTATGAGACTAGATATAAATTACAAGAAAAAAGCTTTAAGAAACACAAACACATGAAGATTAAACAGCACATTTCCAAATAACCAACAGGTTACTGAAGAAATCAAAAATATTCTAGAAACAAATGACAATGAAAACATGACAACTCACAACCTATCAGTTCAGTTAGTCACTCGGTCATGTCTGACTCTTTGCAACCCCATGAACTGCAGCATGTCAGGCCTCCCTGTCCCTCACCAACTACCAGAGTCCCCCCAAACCCATGTCCATTGAGTTGGTGATGCCATGCAACCATCTCATCCTCTGTCATCCCCTTCTCCTCCTGTCCTCAATCTTTCCCAGAATCAGGGTCTTTTCAAATGAGTCAGCTCTTCACATCAAGTGACCAAAGTATTGGAGTTTCAGCTTCAACATCAGTCCTTCCAATGAACACCCAGGACTGATCTCCTTTAGAAGGGACTGGTTGGATCTTCTTGCAGTCCAAAGGACTCTCAAAAGTCTTCTCCAACACCACACTTCAAAAGCATCAATTCTTCAGGGCTCAGCTTTCTTTATAGTCCAACTCTCACATCCATACATGACCACAGGAAAAACCATAGCCTTGACTAGACAGACCTTTGTTGGCAAAGTAATGTCTCTACTTTTCAATATGCTGTCTACGTTGGTCATAACTTTCCTTCCAAGGAGCAAGCATCTTTTAATTTCATGACTGCAGTCACCATCCGCAGTGATTTTGGAGCCCAGAAAAATAAAGTCAGCCACTGTGTCCACTGTGCTCATCTATTTCCCATGAAGTGATGTGACCCGATGCCATGATCTTAGTTTTTTGAATGTTGAGCTTTAAGCCAACTTTTTCACTCTCCTCTTTCACTTTCAAGAGGCTCTTTAGTTCCTCTTCGCTTTCTGCCATAAGGGTGGTGTCATCTGCATATCTGAGGTTATTGATATTTCTCCCAGCAATCTTGATTCCAGTTTGTGCGTCCCTCAGCCCAGGGTTTCTCATGATGTACTCTGCATATAAGTTAAATAAGCAGGGTGACAATATACAGCCTTGACATACTCCTTTTCCAAATTGGAACCAGTCTGTGGTTCCATGTCCAGTTCTAACTGTTGCTTCCTGAACTGCATACAGGTTTCTCAAGAGGCAGGTCAGGTGGTCTGGTATTCCCATCTCTTTCAGAATTTTCCAAGTTTATTGGATGCACCAAAAGCAGTCCTAAGAGGGAAGTTTATAGCAATATGATCCCACCTCAAGAAACAAGAAACACATCAATAGACAACCTAACTTTACACCTAAAACAACTGAAAAAAGAACAAAAAAACCCCCAAAATTAGTAGAAGGAAAGAAATAAAAAATATCCAAGCAGAAATAAATGAAAAAAAAAAAAGAAAAAAACAACAGTAAAGATTAATAAAACTAAAAGCTTGTTCTTTGAGAAGATAGGAAAATTGACAAACCTTTAGCCAGACTCATCAAGAAAAAAAAAGAGAAGAATCAAATCAACAAAATTAGAAATGAAAAAGGAGGGGTTACAACAGACAATGAAGAATACAAAGGATTATAAGAGACTACTATGAACAACTATATGGCAACCAAATAGATAACCTGGAAGAAATGGACAGATTCTTAGAAAAGTTCAAATTTCCAAGACTGAACCATGAAGAAATAGAAATTATGACACAATTACAAGCACTGAAATTGAACATGTTATCAAAAATCTCCCAAAAAACAAAACCCCAGGATCAGATGGCTTCATAGAATTCTAGCAAACATTTAGAGAAGAGCTAATGCATACTCTTCTAAAGCTTCTTCAAAAAATTACAAAGGAAGGAACACTCAAACTCATTCTATGAGGCTACCATCACCCTGATCCCAAAACCAAACAAAGATTACACAAAAAAAGAAAACTACAGGCCAATATCACTGATGGACATAGATGCAAAAATTCTCAACAAAATTTTAGCAAACAGAAGTTAGAAACACATCAAAAAGCTCATACACCATGATCAAGTTGGGTTTTTTCCAGGAATGCAAGGATTCTTCAATATATGCAATCAATCAATGATACACCATATTAACAAATTGAAAGATGAAAACCATATGATACTCTCAATATGACAGAAAAAGCCTTTGACAAAATTCAGCACCCATTTATGATTAAAACTCTTCAAGAAATGGGCATAGAAGGAACCTGCCTCTGCATAGTAAAGCCAAATATGATAAGCCTAGAGCAAACATTATTTTCAATGGTGAAAAGCTGAAAGCATTCCCCCTAAGATCAGGGCCAAGACAAGGTTGTTCACTTTCACCACTATTATTCAATATATTTCTGGAAGTCCTAGCTACAGCAATCAGAGAAGAAAAAGAAATAAAAGGAATCCAGATTGGAAAAGAAGAAGCAAAGCCCTCACTGTTTGCAGATGACCTGATATTGTAGATAGAAAACCCTAAATCCTGAAAGATGATGCTGTGAAAGTGCTGCACTCAATATGCCAGCACATTTGGAAAACTCAGCAGTGGCCACAGGACTGGAAAAGGTCAGTTTTCATTCCAATCCCAAAGAAAGGCAATGCCAAAGAATGCTCAAACTACTGCACAATTGCACTCATCTCATGCTAGTAAAGTAATGCTCAAAATTCTCTTAGCCAGGCTTCAGCAATATGTGAACCGTGAACTCCCTAATGTTCAAGCTGGTTTTTGAAAAGGCAGAGGAACCAGAGATCAAATTGCCAACATCTGCTGGATCATGGAAAAAGCAAGACAGTTCCAGAAAAACATCTACTTCTGCTTTATTGACTGTGCCAAAGCCTTTGACTGTGTGGATCACAAGAAACTGTGGAAAATTCTGAAAGAGATGGGAATACCAGACCACCTGACCTGCCTCTTGAGAAATCTGTATGTAGGTCAGGAAGCAACAGTTCGAACTGGACATGGAACAACAGACTGGTTCCAAATAGGAAAAGGAGTATGTCAAGGCTGTATGTTGTCACCCTGCTTATTTAACTTACATGCAGAGTACATCATGAGAAATGCTGGACTGGAAGAAACACAAGCTGGAATCAAGATTGCCGGGAGAAATATCAATCACCTCAGATATGCAGATGACACCACCCTTATGGCAGAAAGTGAGGAGGAACTAAAAAGCCTCTAGATGAAAGTGAAAGAGGAGAGTGAAAAAGTTGACTTAAAGCTCAACATTGAGAAAACAAAGATCATGGCATCTGGTCCCATCCTTCATGGGAAATAGATGGGGAAACAGTGGAAACAGTGTCAGACTTTATTTTTCTGGGCTCCAAAATTACTGCAGATGGTGATTGCAGCCATGAAATTAAAGATGCTTACTCCTTGGAAGGAAAGTTATGACAAACCTAGATAGCATATTCAAAAGCAGAGACATTACTTTGCCGACTCAGGTCCGTCTAGTCAAGGCTATGGTTTTTCCTGTGGTCATGTATGGATGTGAGAGTTGGACTGTGAAGAAGGCTGAATGCCAAAGAATGGATGCTTTCAAACTGTGGAGTTGGAGAAGACTCTTGAGAGTCCACTGGACTGCAAGGATATCCAGCCAGTCCATTCTGAAGGAGATCAACCCTGGGATTTCTTTGGAAGGAATGATACTAAAGCTGAAACTCCAGTACTTTGGCCACCTCATGTGGAGAGTTGACTCATTGGAAAAGACTCTGATGCTGGGAGGGATTGGAGGCAGGAGGAGAAGGGGATGACAGAGGATAAAATGGCTGGATGGCATCACTGACTCAATGGACATGAGTCTGAGTGAACTCCAGGAGTTAGTGATGGACAGGGAGGCCTGGCATGCTGCAATTCGTGGGTTCTCAAAGAGTCGGACATGACTGAGCGACTGAACTGAACTGAACTGAACTGAAAGAGAGTATCAGAAAATTACTAGAGCTAATCAGTGAATTTAGCAAAGTTGCAGGATACAAAATCAATACACAGAAATCACTTGGATTTCTATATACTAAGAATGAAATATCAGAAAGAGAAATTAAGGAATCAATCCCATTCACCACTGCAACAAAAAAGAATTAAATATCTAGGAATAAACTTACCTAAAGAGACAAAGAAGTGTACACAGAAAATTATAAGACACTAAGGAAAGAAATCAAAGATGACATAAACAGATGGAGAGATATTCCATGTTCCTGAGTAAGAAGAATCAATATGGTGAAAATGACTATACTACCAAATGCAATCTACAGATTCAATGCAATCCTTATTAAATTACCAATGGCATTTTCACAGAACTGGAACAAAAAAATCTCACATTTCATATGGAAACACAAAAGAATATTAAAGCCATAGCAGTCATGAGAAAGAAGAATGGAGCTGGAGGAATCAACCTTTTTGACTTCAGATTAGATTACAAAGCTACAGTCATCAAGACAGTATGGTACTGGCACAAAAACAGAAATATAAACCAATGGAACAATATATAAAGCCCAGAAATAAACCCATGCACCTATGGGTACCTTATTTTTGACAAAGGAGGCAAGAACACAGTGGGGCAAAGACAGCCTCTTCAATAAATGGTGCTGGAAAAATGGACAGTTACATGTAAAAGAATGAAATTAGAACACTTCCTAACACCATTCAGTCCAGTTCAGTCACTCAGTCATGTCCTACTCTTTGTGACCCCATGGACAGCAGGACACCAGGCCTACCTATCCACCTCCAGCTCCTGGAGTTTACTCAAACATGTCCATTGAGTTGGTGATGTCATACAAGTCCAAATGGATTAAAGACCTAAATGTAAGATAGAAACTATAAAACTCTTAGAGAAAGGCATATGTAGAACACTCGATGACATAAAGCAAGATTCTCTATGACCCACCTCCTGGAGTAACGGAAATAAAAACAAAAGTAAACAAGTGGGGCCTGATTAAACTTAAAAGCTTTTGCACAGAAAAGGAAACTATAAGCAAGGTGAAAAAACAACCGTCAGAATGGGAGAAAATAATAGCAAATGAAACACTTGACAAAGGATTAATTTCCAAAATATACAAGAAGCTCATACAACTTAATGCTAGACAAACAAACAACCCAATCAAAAAGTGAGAAAAAGACCTAAACAGACATTTCTCCAAAGAAGACATACAGATGGCTAACAAACATGAAAAGATGCTCAACATTGCTCATTATTCCATTCAGTTCAGTTCAGTTGCTTAGTTGTGTCCGAATCTTTGTGATCCTATGAATCACAGCATGCCAGGTCTCCCTGTCCATCACCAACTCCTGGAGTTTACCCAAACTCATATCATCGAGTCAGTGATGCCATCCAGCCATCTCATCAAATCAAAACTACAATGATATATCACCTTACACTGGTCAGAATGGCTACCCTCAAAAAGTCTACAAACAATAAATGCTGGAGAAGGTGTGGAGAATAGGGAACGCTCTTGCACTGTTGGTGAGAATGTAAATTGATACAGCCACTATGAAAGATGGTATGGAGATTCCTTAAAAACTAGGAGTAAAACCACCATATGACCCAGCAATCCCACTCCTAGGCAAATATCGTGAGAAAACCAAAACTGAAAAAGACACATGTATCCCATTTTTCATTGCAACACTATTTACAATACAATAGCTAGAACATGGAAGCAACCTAGATGTCCATTGACAGAAGAATGGATGAAGAAGTTGTGGTACATATACACAATGGAATATTACTCAGCCATAAAGGGAACACATTTGAGTCAGTTCCGATGAGGTAGATGAACATAGAACCTAGTGTACAGAGTGAAGTGAGTCAGAAAGAGAAAGATAAGTGTCGTATTCTAACACACATATACAGAATCTAGAAATATGGTACTGAAGAATTTATATACAGGGCAGCAATGGAGAAACAGACACAGAGAATAGACTTATAGACATGGAGAGTGGGGAGGAGAGGGTAAGATGTATGGAAAGAGTAAGATGGAAACTTACATTACCATATGTAAAATATATAGCCAATGGGAATTTGCTGTATGGCTCAGGAAACTCAAAGAGGGGCTCTGTATCAACCTAGAGGGGTGGGAGTGGGAGGGAGATGGGAGAGAGGTTCAAAAGGGAGGGGATATATGTATACCTATGACTGATTCATGATGAAGTTTTACAGAAAATTCTGTAAAGCAATTATCCTTCTGTAAATTAATTATCCTTCAATAAAAAAAAAGAAGAAACATTAGAGAGCTTGCTTTCTCTGTCTCCATGCACACACACGGAGGAAATGTGATGTGAAGATACAGTGAGAACATGACCATCTGCAAGCTGGAGAAAGCGCCTTCCCCGGAGATGACTATGCTAACACCTTGAGCTTGGACTTCTAGCCTTCAGAATTGTAAGAAAACTGTTGTTAAGCCACCCAGTCTATATTTGTTAATGGCAACCTGAGCAGACCAACATATGTAGATTATATTAATCCATTTTCCTTGTTTATTAATGAGGATAATGAGGCTTAGGATAGCTAAATGACTTACAGACTATAGATTGTAAAGTTTGGATTTTGATCCATCTCTCTCCAAATCAAGATCCTCTTTCTAACTACTATGCCATATTCTTCATGCTTTCATATTTTTTAAAGGTGTGCTAGAGAGCTGGCCCTCTGGGTTGGTGTGGGGGTGGGGATAGAAAGGCTGATTTATAGTGCTTGCCAATTTCTGTGGTGTAAATACATTCATATTTCAAGTTACCAATGGTTTAACAACCAGTTCACATTTCAAGACTGACTTCCCTGGTGGCTCAGATGGTAAACAATCTGCCTGCAATGCAGGAGACCCAGATTTGATCCCTGGGTAGGGAAGATCCCCTGGAGAAGGAAATGGCAACCCACTCTAGTATTCTTGCCTGGAGAATCCCATGGACAGTGGAGCCTGATGGATTATAGTCCATGGGGTTGCAAAAAGTTGGACATGACTGAGGGACTAACACTTTCACTTTCACACTTTAAACTATCAATGGTTTAGCAACTTGCTTGCTTGCTAAGTCACTTCAGTTATGTCCGACTCTGTGTGACCTCATAGACGGCAGCCCACCAGGCTCCCCGTCCCTGGGATTCTCCAGGCAAGAACACTGGAGTGGGTTGCCATTTCCTTCTCCAATGCATGAGAATGAAAAGTGAAAGTGAAGTCACTCAGTTGTGTCCGACTCTTAGTGACCCCATGGACTGCAGCCTACCAGGCTCCTCTATCCATGGGATTTTCCAGGCAAGAGTACTAGTTCTGAATATTTTAATAACTGGCTCTTGCAAGTCAATATACACTGCCTCTGGTGCATCAGTGGTTGCTCTCTTGCTCAAAAACCTCTTGAGGAAAAAAAACTATAAAAAGTAGAACTCTGTGATCTAGAACTCTGTGAAGTGCAGTAGGCTTTCCATAAGCATTTGTTGAACATTAACTGCTTAGAAGATTTCATGTTTATATTTCAGCTAGTGATCTGGTCTTCAACTAATGATTGCGGACTTCCCAGGTGGCTCAGTGGTAAAGAATCTGCCTGTCAGTGCAGGAGACACAAGCGACTTGGGTTTAATCTCTGAGTTGGGTAGATCCCTGGAATAGGAAATGGCAACCTGCTCCAGAATTCTTGCCTGGAAAATTCCATGGACCAAGGAGCCTGGTGGACTACAGCGCATGGTGTCACAAAGAATCCAATGTGGCTGAGCGTATGTGCACTTAGAAATGACCAGTGGGGTAAGTATTACTGTCATTTTGAAGATTAGAAAAATAAGGTTTGGTAAAATAACTTGACATCTTTCCATTCTTATCCTGGAGTAAGGATTTTGTCTCCCCTCTGGTTATGGCAATCCACTCCAGTACTCTTGCCTGGAAAATCCCATGGACAGAGAAGCCTAGTAGGTTACAGTCCACGGGGTCGCAAAGAGTCGGACACGACTGAGCGACTTCACCTTCACCTTCATCTGGTTTCAACAAAAGCAGAGTTCCGGGTAACAATTTTTAAAATACTTGATGGATGATTGCTTGCATCATCCTGAGAATTGACTCCCAAATTTGTGAAATGATGACCATTCCTATTAAAATTTTTGTCTTGTTTCTTATTGATGATCTGAATTTGTGTGTGCACACATATATACATACATGGAGCAAAATAATAGTGGTTTCTTAAATCCACTGGGAAACATTAAATCTGAACACAGAACAAGAGGTGTTTTTCTTACCTCTGCTCTTAGGGTTAAAAACATACTCTTCAGTGCCCTGAAGGAGTCAATTCTGGGGGCGATCTCATTTTGAGGAGAAAACAAAAGATACTATTAATTGCTACTCTAGGGGTTTACCTGGTATCTTCACACTCAATGTGAGACAGATTTCTGTGTCAGAGATGAGGATCTGGAGTGAAGACATTGAAGCCTGATTAATTTATAGACTTGCCTTAAGATATGTATCTTTTGGACCCAGAACCAGGTCTAGAAGAGAAAGTGCTGGGCCTCAGAAACCAGCTCCAGGAGGAATGCTGCTCTGAGCAGGAGGTCTGATGCAGGAGGTAACTACTACATGTATATTATAGTTGGAATATCATTGAGCTTTCCTGAATCTACCTAATAAATGGAACTTAATTAAAAGACTCAAGGATAAAGTTGGAAGAGACATAGAGATATCTCAGATCCAGCCAGCCATATATTCTAAATATCTTTGTATAAATTAGAAAAGGTAGTCCTTCTCTGAGATATTTTATGGACATTTTGTGTGGAAATTTTCAAAATGAGTAGACATGCATATGATAAACAGGTTATGAACCTCACCCCCTAGATAGTGTAATGTACCTCTTCTACATACACATTGTGCATTGTGGTAATACAGGGATTATCCAAAGTGTGTGAAAAAATATTATAGTGTTGAAGACAAAGGATGGGTCAGGGAGGGATACGAGTTTAGTCAAATGAAGAAAAGAGTCTTATCTAGAATAAGATGAAATATTTATATAATCTTTATGTTCTGAGTGGCATGAAAAAGTTAAAAATCTAATTAACCTTTAATCTGAAGATTATTCTATCAGTTTTAAATGGATCAGGGTGAGACAGGGAGGGCAAATGCCTGGCCCAAGCTGTTGGTGGTTGGCACTTGCTTGCTTGCTAAGTCACTTCAGTCGTGTCTGACTCTGTGTGACCCCACAGACGGCAGCCCACCAGGCTCCCCGTCCCTGGGATTCTCCAGGCAAGAACACTGGAGTGGGTTGCTATTTCCTTCTCCAATGCATGAGAATGAAAAGTGAAAGTGAAGTCACTCAGTCGTGTCCGACTCTTAGTGATCCCATGGACTGCAGCCTACCAGGCTCCTCTATCCATGGGATTTTCGAGGCAAGAGTACTGGAGTGGGCTGCCATTGCCTTCTCCGGGTGGTTGGCACAGTATGGTTTAAATGGAACTTACTCGAGTTCTCTTTTGGAAGGATGACTTTTTTCTCATTCTTCCCTAGCATTTTAGGTGTGATTAAAAGCAAAGCTTCAATACAAGAGGAAAGTGGCATAGATTAAACATACAGATAGATTTGAATATGATTTAGATAAATTCATAGATGACAGATCCATAGTGGTAACCAAGGGAGATGAGTTTGCCTAAGGAACATCCCTAACTATTGCACAAAGTATCACCAAGAATGGCTTCTAAGGGGGCCACTGACAGAATTGGTCAACTAGGTCAAGGGTGGGGATATCCATTTTCTACCATATGGGTCAGCCTAAATTTCCAAATGTTTGTACACTGCCTTTCTTCCTTCCTTTTCATTATACATTTTAAAACCTCCTGCAGACACAGGCTGTTACAGCAAAAGAAGAGAACTGGAGCTCTATTTCCAACTGTCTCAGAACCACAGAATGTTCAAGGAAAGCTCTTTTCCTGTTACCTATGATAATCCTTGCTCCTACAGTTGTTGTTCAGTAGCTCAGTCATGTCCAACTCTTTGCGACCCTATGGACTACAGAACGCAGACTTCTCTTCACCAACTCCCAGAGCTTTCTCAGACTCATGTCCATTGAGTCGGTGATGCCATCCAACCATCTCATCCTCTGTCATCCCCTTCTCCTCCTGTCTTCAATCTTTCCCAGCATCAAGGTCTTTTCCAGTGAGTCATTTCTTCACATCAAGTGGCCAGATATTGGAGCTTCAGCATCAGTTCTTCCAATGAATATTCAGGGTTAATTTCCTGTAGGATGGACTGGTTGGATCTCCTTGCAGTCCAAGGGACTGTCAAGAATCTTCTCCAACACCAGATTTCAAAAGCATCAATTCTTTGGCACTCAGCTTTCTTTATCATCCAAACCTCACATCCATACATGACCACTGGAAAAAACATAGCTTTGACTAAGCAGACCTTTGTTGGTAAAGTAGTATTCCTGCTTTTTAATATGCTGTCTAGGTTGGTCATAGCTTTTTTCCAAGGAGTAAGCGTCTTTTAATTTCATGGCTGCAGTGATTTTGGAGCCCCCAAAATAAAGTCTAACACTGTTTCCATTCTTTCCTCATCTATTTGCCACAAAGTGATGGGACCAGATGCCATGATCTTAGTTTTCTGAATGTTGAGTTTTAAGCCAACATTTCACTCTCTTTTTTCACCTTCATCAAGAAGCTCTTTAGTTCCTCTTCGCTTTGTGCCATTAGAGTTGGTGTCATCTGCATATCTGAGATTATTGATAATTCTCCTGGCAATCTTGATTCCAGCTTGCACTTTGTCCAGTCCAGCATTTCTCATGATGTACTCTGCATATAAGTTAAATAAGCAGGGTGACAATATACAGCCTTGTACTCCTTTCCCGATTTGGAACCAGTCCTTTTTTCCATGTCCAGTATTAACTGTTGCTTCTTGACCTGCATACAAGTTTCTCAGGAGGCAGGTCAGGTGGTCTGGTATTCCCATCTCTTGAAGAATTTTCCACAGTTTGTCGTGATCCACAGAGTCAAAGGCTTTGGCTTAGTCAATAAAGCAGAAGTAGATGTTTTTCTGGAACTCTATTGCTTTTTCAATGATCCAGAGGATGTTGGCAATTTGATCTCTGTTTCCTCTGCCTTTTCTAAATCCAGCTTGAACATCTGGAATTTATCTGTTCACGTACTGTTGAAGCCTGGCTTGGAGAATTTTGAGCATTACTAGCATGTGAGACGGATAATTACAATTGTGCAGTAGTTTGAGCATTCTTTGGCATTGCCTTTCTTTGGGACTAGAATGAAAACTGACCTTTTCCAGTCCTGTGGCCACTGCTGAGTTTTCCATATTTGCTGGCATATTGAGTGTAACACTTTAATGGCATCATCTTTTAGGATTTGAAATAGCTAGCTGGAATTTCATCACTTCCACTAGCTTTGTTCATAGTGATGTTTCTAAAGCCCATTTGACTTTGCATTCCAGGATGTCTGACTCTCAGTGAGTGATCATATCATCGTGATTATCTTGGTCATGAGATCTTTTTTGTATAGTTTTTCTGTGTATTCTTGCCACCTCTTTTTAATATCTCTGCTTCTGTTAGGTCCATACCTTCTCTGTTCTTTATTGTGCCCATTTTTGCATGAAATGGGCTCTTGGTATCTCTAATTTTTTTGAGGAGATCTCTAGTCTTTCCCATTCAATTTTTTCCTCTTTTTCTTTGCATTATTCACTTAAGAAGGCTTTCTTATCTCTCCTTGTTATCCTTTGGAACTCTGCATTCAGATGGGTATATGGGGTCTCCTAATTGGATGGGAAATGTAGAAAGGGCAGACCTACAGAAATCCTACTTTCAATTTCATCTTCCAGAGTTTTCTTCCTTCACTGATTGATTACTTTATTGATTGAGTTATTCATTCATCAGAAGTAGCAAATAGCTTGTTGTAAAATATTTGACAAGGGTGCATAAAGATGAAGAAATCATGTTTCCCAGTCTAAAAGTGTTAATATTGGTAATAATGATGGTGATGGCAGGCTAATAAAAATAACAACCACAACATGTCAGGTACTAAACTGATTTCATTGCATATGGATATTAATCCTACTCATAAATTATGTGAAATGGTTATTATTATATCCTCTTTGTAGATCCAGGCTTTCCTGGTGGCTCAGACAGTAAAGAATCTACTTGCAATATGGGAGACCCAGGTTTGATCTCTGGGTCAGGAAGAACTCCTGCAGGAGTGAATAGCCATCCACTCCAGTATTCTTGCCTGGAGAATCCCATGAACAGAGGAGGGTGGGGTCGCAAAGAGTCAGACATGACTGAATGACTAACACTTTGACTTTTTATAGATCCGGAAACTGGAGCATAGAGAGGGGATGTGACTTTTCTCATTACAGAGCTAGTGAGGAAGCAGTTATAACATAAAAACTATGAAAGAAGGAAGAAAGTAAGGAAGACTGAAAGGAGCACATTCTGAACTGGAAATTCACAACAAGAGAGATGTGTTTTGGCTTCAAAATTATGTCTCACTGGGTCTTGGAGGATGGGCAGAAATGGAAGGTAGAAAATGAACATTCCAGGTGGGGGGTAATATATTGTAGGTATTTGTTGCTTTTGGCTTTCAGGCCTCTATTATATGTTTGTTTGGTACTAGTGCTTTAATTTACTTTTGAAGAATTCTCTTCTTCCATTGGATAGTGATTATAAAATGATCTATCAAGGTGCTCTGATTGCCTACAGCTAAAGCCAGGTCAATTTGATGTTCTCTGAAGCTGTAATGTGAATGGAACAGCAAAAACAAACAAACAAAAAGACAACTCAAAGATCTGGGGCTCACTTATTCACTTTGGCTGTGCCCTAAGAGATTGTCCAACAGTTCCTTCTACTGAGCACCCCATTGCACAACTCTGGTTCTTGGCCTTTCTGTGCCTTGCTCTTCAGAGTCTTAACTTCCACACATCTTTCCAGCGCATCCCTTTGCTCCTAAGGTAACCAACGTCAGTGTGTGTGGCTTGCAGCAAAGAACTCACAGTGGCAATAATAAAGGCATGTGTAGAGTACACTGCAGAGTGCCAGATTATCCAGATTGTCAGCAATGCAGAATGCATGAAAGAGACTAGTGACTGCTATATGTGGAAAGGAGAGATTCTGAGCCTGGTTGTATGAGGTTGAATGCCAGGTGAAGGATACTGGTGAAAAATGGAAACTATTGGAGCATCTAAGCTGGAGCAATATGATTGTGTCTCTCCTTCAAGATTAGTATGACAGCTGTGTGCTTATATAAATTGGATAATGCAGATATTGGAGGCTGGGTGACTAGGTAGGAAGCTTTTGCAGTGGTCCAGGTAGGGGTCACAAAGTTCTTGGACTCATGGGTTCCAGGAGGCAAGGCAATGATGTGCATATATCAAAGAACTTCTTGTTCTTTGGACAGGAGCCAAGATGAGAGAATACTGGTTTGTAACAGAGCCGATGGGGAGCACATCCCACAGGCATCTAGAGCTGATGAATTCTGCATTGCACCTGAAGCACCCCAGAGAAGGAGGTTGGGCTCGTAAAGAGGGATGCAGACACCAGTCTGGAGAGCAAGTCAGTCAGCTGGATTTGGACCAAATTAATATCTTGAGTTGTTGATATTGAAGCTTTGACCAGTCCCTTGACAAATCACTTTTGATAGGGGCAACAGGCAAGAAAATTTCCCATTTGGAAGATTTTGGTATTTCTCTAGTTCCTTCTGTTAAAAAGTTAAAATACAAGCCCCATTTTTTTTTTTAGTGTTTCATAAAAAATTCCAAAAGGGAAAACATTGCTGAGCAATAAAAGGTGTGTTTATGTGTATTCATAACAAGTGGGCTGGAGGCCAAGTCCCATAAATGTGTTCACTTGAACCTCAGTGCTGAACAATTATAAGAACCCTGGAGGTTACTGTTTCACTCAGAGGATGTAATAGGGGCAGCCTTTGCAGCCCTTCTGGGTGCATCAAGCTGATAAAGACAGAATTGGGGAGCCTGCCCCTTTAAGTGTTGAAAGTGAGCAAAATTGTGATATTAGCAAAGATTGTCTTGGAGCCCAATTCTCTCTATTTTCCTCCCTGGTTGGAAAATACCTACATCTTCATACATCCCTTTGTGTTTCCAGCCAGTATCACTGGCTCTGAGCCTATCTCATTGTCAATGTCTGCTGCTTATCAGGTTTGGAGACACTAATATCAAGTGACATTTATTGTGCAGGCACTACAGCAAGTGGTTTTCCACTGTGAAAACTAAACCCTTGATATCCATAAATATAAGATTTCCTTACAGAAAGCAAAGAATGGCTGTTCTTTTCCCTATTCAGCTGGCTATGATATTACTTTCCTGTTCTCAGGGCCCCGTGGGAAAGCGAGAGGGATTCTTTTAGAAAGTAGGGTGGGAAACCTTATCCTTCCCCCATGAAATAACACTACAGAGGCAAGTGCTCATTTCACATAAGAGCAGGGCTTGCCCTTCCTTCCACAAGAGGTATTACCTGAAACATGCAAGGGCCTTGGAGGCCAAAGATTTTGCCTGATAATCACTTGAATCCTTCTTAGTCTCTATCACTTAGAAACGTTCTGACAACCAGGACTGAAGGCCCTCTTCAAGGCAGAAGCTCTTAGGAAGAAAATGCCTTAATATTCCCTTCCTTTTGCATAAGCTAAGGAGAGTTGAATCTGTTAGGTTTTTTTTTAAGGCTTCTGTAACAAATTTTCATAAATTTGGTGGCTTAAAACAGCACACACGTATTGAAGTTCAGAACTGAGGGTAAAAGCAAGGAGTCCACAGGGCTGCATTTCTTTCTGGAGGCCCTGTAGAATATCTGTTTTCTTGTCTTTTCCAGCTTCTGCAGGCTACTCACATTGCTCAGCTTGTGTCTCCTTCCATCTATTGAGCCAGCAATGGCTAGCAGAGTCTCACATAACATCACTCTGAAACTAACTCTTTTGCTTCCTGCTTCCATTTTCAAGGACCTTTGTGATTATATTGGGACCACCTAGATAATCCAGGAAAATCTCCCTCTTTTAAGGTCAGCTGATTAATAACCTTAACTCCATCTGCAACTTTAATTCCCCAACATATTCGCTTGATCATCTTTGGGAGTAATATCATATTGTCCCAGTAAGGAAGGATTTTAAAATCTGCCCCCTTCTCTTTTGTGTTATGAAAAGTTTTTATAGTTCTTAAAATGCATTCAAAACTAGTTCACAGGCTTCAAAATATCACTGCAACAAATTTTTTTTCAAATGACTTCAGGATAGAAGACCCTGTGCTAGGAGCCATTGGAGGTCCAAAGGAGAGCATGTGGAATTAGACTGCCTTTAAGGAATTTTATACCCTCTTTGAATGAATCACAAACACACACAGAACAGAGCAGAACAGGATTTGATAAATGACAATGACTGGTTCAGCAAGTTGGTGCCATGGGAGTTCAAGATGAGGGAGCATCACTCTGAAATCCATTGACCGAATGTTTCCCCTCCTGACCTACTTTCACTCCTTCCAGTGGAGCATTTCAATAAGGCTTCATGGGAGCAAGTTTTCTCTATTATTTTTTATTACAGCAGGTATCTTCCAGCAAAGCAGGGATGGGTGGGGAAGAGAAGGAAAGAATAAATGCTAAGTGCCTGCACAATTGGCCCCAGACAGCTATAACTTACATGACCCTCCCCTTATACTACTGCTAGAGATACATAGTACTGGAGGGATTTCTTTCCTTTTTTCCTAAAGCAGCCAGTTCTTCAGAGTCGGCAGAAATCTAAGAGCAAGAGTGCAGCTCACTGGCACAACAATCATGATAAACAAGGAGATAGATTCATTTCACGGAGAAACATGAGGAAAGATGGAGAATATACTAGAAACCTGAATATGAGACCACTAGAAAGTAAACAGCAGCTATAAGTAACTTCCACCACAGGTGTTTTGGGATTTTTTTAGCTGCCTTCATCTTTGAGCATCTTTGGGTCTTGATATAGTTGGTGAGGAGATCATTGAAGAGGGGATAGTAAGTGTCTTTGGGGATAGCCTGTGGAACCACTTTAAAATGAGGGGTTTTTTAGGACTTGCAGTGGTCCCTCCTTTATTTGTAGAACAATATACCTGGTGATGTAGGAAAGTGCAGAGATGACAGCTGAGCTTGGCCGATGTGGTAGTGGGGGCACCTTGTCCCCAGACATGACTTCCTTGGCCAGTTTCCTGCATCATCACCTTCTCCAGAAAAATGGGATGCAGGAAGGCCTTTTTTTCCTCCTGATACGGCAGTTCCTTCCTTAATCTACCCAAAGGTATATCCTCTAGAATTGAAAGTATGAAAGCATGCAGACATTTCAACCCTCCTAGTAAACACCAAATAGATGTATGCACGTGGATTTATTCCAAAATTAAAACCATTTCATGATGTGTCATTATAATATGTGAAAATAGGAAGCTTTTGAAAAGGGATTCTTTTTCATCCAGAGTGCTTCAGTTTTGAGAATTTTTCACTTGTAGTGAATAAACCTGCTAAAGGATGAAAAAGCAGCCTTGGAAACTTGACCTCCAGCAATGTTGAGGTGAGTCAATAAGCACAAAGCAAGCAGAAGTAGTCTCATAGGTGGCTCCCTCGCCACATAGCCTCGTAAAGAATGCAAAGGTTGAAGGGCTGACCCATGATTAATACCTGTGATCTAGAGGAAGAGCTTCATTTTAAATCTGTTGGGAAATGCAGAGTCAGCGACAGGTTGGGTTACTGTCCCCTTGGCTTCCTTTGAATCTTTCTTGACTGCTTTCTATGATAGTGTCCTGGTGATGCCTGGGATCAAAAATATATTTCCTTCATTATTTAGAGTATAGACTATATTTAGGAAGTCAGGTGCATTGCTGACAGGTGCATGGCTGTATAGATGATGATTTCCTTTTCTACAACTAGTAGTACTGAGCTAAGGTTCGGCTGCTTGAAAGAGACAAGAGTTAGTTGGAAGGGATGTGTGTGTGTGTGTGTGTGTGTGTGTGTGTGTGTGTATATGCTCATTCATGTCTGACTTTGTGACTCCATGGACTATAGCCTTCCAGGCTTCTCTTTCCGTGAAATTTTCCAGGAAGAATACTGAGGTGGGTTCCATTTCCTCCTCCAGGGGATCTTCTCTATCCAGGGATAGAACTCGAGTTTCCTATGTCTCCTGCATTGGTTCTTTACCACTGTGCCACCTGGGAAGCCCAGCTGGAAGGGAAAGGTTGCTTAGTTCAGGCAGCTGCAACCCCATGAGAAGGCAGACTCATGTCCAGAAACCAACTCTAAAATTTCTGCTCAACCATGAAAAATTTTTAAGGGAGAGTTTTTAGAGAAGGGGTCAGAGTCTATTTTCATTATCTTCCACTGTGTGCAGACTTTCCTTTGATTGGTTGGTGGTGAAGTAGCAGGAGTCTTGTGTTCAGCCTGAAGTTACTGTCCTCTACTTGGGTGGGAGACTGAAAGGATTTGAGCCTGGGAGGACCCCACAGCATCCTGCTCCATTTTACTAGCAATACTGCCTATTACAGGATTGTCAGCCAAAGACAAAATATGATGTGTTTTTGTCATAGAAATGTAGGCATATGATCATAGTCTTGCCCAGAGGGGAGGACATTTTAAGGTTACCATTCTCCCTTTTAAAGAATGTATTCCTTCCAATCCTGGACAGACCCATGCTCTACTTGAACATATGCTGCAGTGGAAATCTCACAACCTCATTACTAGATTAGAGGCCAGCAAACCTTTTCTATAAAGGACCAGATAGTAAATATTCTAGGCTTTGAAAGGTCTAGGGTTAGTTTTTTTGTTTTGCAACTAGTCAACTCTGCCTTTGCCTGTGAAAGCAGCTATGGACAATATGTAAACAAATGGATGTGTTACAGTAAACCTTTATTTATAAAAGCAGATAGATGGTGGGCTAAATTTGGCCCAAAGACATAATTTGCCTACCCCCAGATAGACCATTTTTTTGTGTGTGGGACAGCCCTAGGTGTTTGAAAGTTCTACCCTGAGACGAAATCTGCCTCCCTTTAAATTAGTCACAACCCTTCATAACCTTTACCATTCATTGCTCTGTTTTAAAAGTAGTTGATTGATTAGCCATAATTCTGCTTTCTGTATTTAAATGAATTATATTGTCATCCTGCTTATTTAACTTATATGAAGAGTACATCATAAGAAATGCTGGGCTGAAAGAAGCACAAGCTGGAATCAAGATTGCTGGGAGAAATATCAATAACCTGAGATATGCAGATGACACCACTCTTATGGCAGAAAGTGAAGAGGAGCTAAAAAGCCTCTTGATGAAAGTGAAAGAGGAGAAAGAAAAAGTTGACTTAAAGCTCAACATTCAGAAAACTAAGATCATGGCACCCAGTCCCATCACTTCACGGGAAATAGATGGGGAAACAGTGGAAACAGTGTCAGACTTTATTTTTTTGGGCTCCAAAATCACTGCAGATGGTGACTGCAGCCATGAAATTAAAAGACACTTCCTCCTTGGAAGGAAAGTTATGACCAACCTAGACAGCATATTCAAAAGCAGAGGCATTACTTTGCCAAAAAAGGTCCGTCTAGCCAAGGCTATGGTTTTTCCAGTGGTCATGTATGGATGTGAGAGTTGGACTGTGAAGAAAGCTGAGTGCCGAAGAATTGATGCTTTTGAAGTGTGGTGTTGGAGAGACTCTTGCGAATCCCTTGGACTGCAAGGAGATCCAACCAGTCCATTCTGAAGGAGATCAACCCTGGGATTTCTTTGGAAGGAATGATGCTAAAGCTGAAACTCCAGTACTTTGGCCACGTCATGTAAAGAGCTGACTCATTGGAAAAGACTCTGATGCAGGGAGGGATTGGAGGCAGGAGGATAACGGGACGACAGAGGATGAGATCGCTGGATGGCATCACTGACTTGATGGACAGGAGTTTGAGTGAACTCCAGGAGTTGTTGATGGACAGGGAGGCCTGGCATGCTGCAATTCACAGGGTCGCAAAGAGTCGGACATGACTGAGCAACTGAAGTGAACTGAAGATATAATTTTCCCAACCTGAATCACTTTGTTCTAAAGATGGTATAGTTTATTGAGTCATTCATTTTTCAATTTATCAATCACTTATGGAGCATTTGAGTAGGGGTGGAAGATACAGAAGTTAAGAAAAGGAAAACAGGTTTGTCCACTAGAAATAAATACTCCTGTAGGAACAAGTAAATGGCACAAAAAGCTATGGAAGAGATATTCACTGAGGTCTGCAAGAGCACTAAGCACATAGCACCCACATGGATGGAAGGGGGTCACGATTGGGAGGCTTCCTCAGGGAAATCGCACTTGAGCTGAGTTTTAAGCAGTCAGTTAGGTAGAAATTAGTGTATTCTGGGAATCGTAGGTGCAAAGGTATGCAACTGAGAATGACTGCAGCTCTATGTTTTGGAAATGACAAGTCATTTCTTATGATTGGAGTGCAGTGGATTGAGTGTGAGTGTTAAGGTGGAGTTGAGGTAGCATGAAAGCAAGGGAAGAACCTTGCCTGCCATCTTAAAGGGAGTCAGCCTAGATAAATGTAATCCTGCTACTGTTGCCAAAAGTATTTTAGCAAAAGGTTCTCTGAACTTGGTACGAAAAGTTCTATTTGGTAAGCAAGACATCACGATGTTAAGCACCAAGTCTTTGCTTTGAAAATACTGTTAAGTTTGAATAACTGTGGTAGACCTTACATTCATATCCAGCATGTACATTTGCAGCATAATCTGCTGGACTTTTAGTTGGGTTCTGGAATGTTGATAACAGACACCTACTGCAGGGAGTTTCCTGGAACTTATCAGAGACTCTGTCGAATGCTTGCAGGTTCTTTGGTTCCATGCTGTGCCAACTGTAGCAGACACACTAGGCTTCCTAACACATTCTCTGACATCTTTGGAAACTCCTTATTACCAATTTTACTTTTGATTTCTGTGGAATGGTGCCTTAGGTCTTTGCACCTCTTCCCTTTCTCTTCCAAGGAATGTTTTTCCTTCCACTTTGCAACTGTCTAGCCAAACTTGCACTAGCGCTGAGTGCTCTGAATGATTCCTCAGCTCTCCTCTCTTCCTTGCTCATTCCCTGACTTGCCTTTGGGCTCCCAAGGCTCCCTGTGTACACACTGGCAAAGAATTCAAAGCATTGTGCCATTACTGTTTTACTTGTTTCTTCTCATGTGGACTCTGAAAGTAGAGACCTAGTCTCACTTCATTTTGTGTTTCCACACGAAGCACTTAACTGATACAGTCATAGTTGCTGAAACAATACTTGCTAAGTGAATAAATGAATGGAAGAATGAAAGTGCTAAGGATGGTTACCATATGTCCTTAGCCAGAGTCTTGAATAACCCTGGCGAATGCTTTGGTTAGTTGGGTCTTACTCTCAGTACAGAGTATACAGGGAGGGGAGGACCACAGATAGCTCCTTTGCTGTAGAGCTACGCTGTCTGATACCAATGCCAAACTGAGATGAGCTATCAGTGAAAAATATGTACTGGATGGCAAAGACTTATGCACAAAAAAGTATGAACTTCAAAAGTAAAATATCTTAATACTTGAAAAGTATTATTTACATTTTAGAATATTTTGTGACAGATTAAATAAAAATTAAAAATGATTTGTACTTTTTTTAGTTCGTTAATGCTAGAAAAAAGTTTTACATGTATGCTTTATATGTGTGACTCATATTTTTATGGAACAGCAATAGTATAGAAGCAGCTTGTTCTCAAAGAAACGGTTGCTGCACCCTTCTATCTTGGCAGGTTTTCAAGATGGCTTTGCCTTCAGATACTTGGTTCTGTTACCAGACCATGTGTTTTCATTTTGTCTTCAGAAAATATGGTCCCTGTACCACTTCATTGCTGGGGCAATGGCCAGCTCCTTCAGAAGTGGTCTGGTCTACTACCTCTTGGTTCAACCCTGGTGGAGATGACTAGTAAGACCTGAGAAGGCAGGAGCTGTGTGCTCAGCCAATCCTTGAAACAAAACTACATAGCTGGAGGCACTGTGGTTTGAAATCCTGACTGAACCTCTTGAAAACCTCTCATGCCATGACACAAACATTGAATTCCTAATTCTAAGTAGGAATTAGAGAGCTGGGAATTCTCAACAAGCCTGCTTATTTCCCAAGACCTGTGAGATCAAGGGAGATAGTGATGTGACAGAGTAGGGGACCCAAGTTAGTCGCTGTCTTTGTGGTTGTCAGTAACAGTCTTGTCTTTGTTCATAAGAATGGAGATGAACAGAAGTCCCAAATTACTTGTGTTGAAATTTGCCTGTATCATGTGATTTATGGAAGGGGAATGGGCATCAGAGGAAAGTGGATTGCCTTTACTTAATTCTATTTTGCTGAGACTAGAACTAAAATTGCATTCCCTTGACATACATTTTTTTTCTCTTCCTTTGTTTTTTCTTTCAAGTATGTCCTTTGAGCTGTCTCCATTTGAAAATGTCCTACCAATTCCTCAAAATTCAACTCAAATAACATCTCTGTTAAACCTGTCTACTTGGGTCTTGTGACCCAGATTCTACCACTTGACAAATAGTACTTGTAATTTGTCTACTTCTCTCCCCACTAGACATAAGCTCCTTGAGGGAAGGGATTATCTTTCGGTCATTTTTTTGTATCCTGTGCCTGCACCCTCTCATACTGTAGAGTATATAGCAGAGGAAATATTTGTGGAATAAATAAGTGGATGAATGAATGAGTTAATCTGTTGTCTGAGAAGAAAGTGATGGTAAAAGAAGTGGGTGACAAGACTTTTCAAATACTGCTTGCCAACTTTACATGCAAATGAAGAGCAGAGTGTACATTTCATTTACATTTGTATAATAACCACAATTAGAATAAGAAACAAGAGGCTGTTTATATATCCAACTGGAATTCCTGAGGCTGCCATATCCATCAGAATGCAGTGTATGGAAATGCTTTAATGAGCTCTTAGATTAGTCACATGTGGTATAATTTACCCCAAGCTTTCCAGCTTTCCAGGGGACCTTCCCCACAGATCCCAACTGTCACCTAGGTATAAAGCCACCCAAGAGAAGTTGGAGTATAATAAATATATGTGATAGGGATAGGCGCGCAATTCTATAAAGTTAGGTCAGCTATGGGCATGCTACCAGTTTCTTATGCTCCATAGATTTTCTTTGCTATAAAAGGCCAGGCAGTCTAGCTGGATCAGGAGTAAAAGCGGAAAAGAAATCAAGACAGGAGAAAAATGAATATTTCCTTTTTAATTTAGAAATTACTGGATTTTTATGTCCTTGCGTTAACCAACTGCAAGACTTGAGTACCATCTGAAAAATTGTTACATAATCTGTGTCTTCCTTTTTCACTTTTTTTCTTTTTTGCATTGGTGCAGCTATAGTTTTCCAGATGGCTGCACATATAGCACAATAATACAGGTAGGTGTGCACTGTGACGGCTGCACCATAGGCCATAATAGTTAATAGCCAGGCTAGAGCCCAGAGGCACTGGTTCTAAACTTTTGTATTTGTTTCTTTGCATATGAGCATCAATATTGTCACACCACATTTTGTGAATTTCTAGAAAAATAGAGAATTTGGTAGCTATAGAGGTTCTTATCAATTTTATAGAAGTTTCTGTAATACATAGGAAAAAAGATTGAGCAGGAAAAAAGTCACTCCTAAGGAATAAAGGACATTCTGTTGTAGGAGGATGTTGTGGGGAAAGGAGGGTAGACATTTCCACTGGGCTTACTGATATACAGACCACACAGGGGCAGAAAACATTAAAGAAGAATGCCATTTTCAAACAGTTCAGGAAGAGCCTCGCTTTGTACCATTTCTTATGATGAAAGCCTGGGTCCCTGGAAAAAGATATTAGAATTTAATATCCTAGCTAGTTTATGAAAAGCATTGAGTAGCAGGCTTTTTGCTTTAACCTTTTAAATTTTCCAGAAGTGCATTGTCCAGACCATCTCACCCTTCTAGGTTAATGAGGTGGCTAACAGGCCACAATAGAAAACAATTGCCCAATCAAATTATGACAAACAAGATAAAAAAGAGAGGTCTAAAGTTACACAGGCTTTTATTGTCTTTCAAAGAATGTGCAGTGGCATCACCAGCCTGTTGTCTCCTTGTGATGGATTGCAAAAAGAATCAGAAAAGGCACAACATGAATCTGCTCTCAGGACAATGATTGTAATCAAAATAGGAAATGGTACAAATGTAAGCCATTCTCCTTGCAGTTTAAAGATTATAAATCCCTTATTCATCTGTTATGATCCAGGGCCTACTTGTGATTTTTATAGTTCTTTACATGCTCAGAATTTTAAAACCGTAATGTAAAGGGGCTACAGCTGTTCTCTTTCCGATTTGGATGCTTAATCCGAGCTTGGAGCATTGCACCCTGGTCTCCCCTCCCTTTGCCCATCTGCAGCCTGAGCCTGCTGCTGAAGCCTCATACAAAAGTTCAGCCCACCAAGGTCTCTTCCCCTCCCAGGGATTAAAACACAGCTCTGAGTCCTCCAAGGGGCTATGAAAAAATTTAGGAGCATTCGCCAAGGGTTTTGCTCTTTTCTCAGAGAACTGAATCATTCTCAAGATTGTTATGCACTTGAAAATGGAAGTGGGAGATGCAGTTGGTTTGGACCCAGAAGGCTTGAATTTTTATCTTCAGTGTGCCTCATTCTAGGAGTGTGACCTTCCTCCTCCGAGACTTTGTTTTCTCATCTGGAAAATAACTGCAGTACCTATTGCACAGGGCTATGAGGAAGATCAAGGAGCTAATGTGTTTGAAAGTGCTTTGGGAGCTTGACCAGCTTTTATTTGAAAATCTAATATTTGTTAAAATGGTGTTCTGCGACCAATTCTGACGTGTGTGTGTGTGTGTGTGTTTCCCACATCAACAAACAGTGCTCCAGACACCAGGGTGGTGTCTTCCAATTTAACTAAATTCTGACACCATCTACCTGGAGATGAAATCAGATAACACAGGTGGAGCATTCAGTCCCATAAGACTGCCCCCACATCTTCAGATGCCAGTGGTAAGGCTGGGTTGTTACCTGTATTTCAGACCAACTGGTTATAAGTCAGTGTTTCCCAATATTCCTTCCTTGCATTTGTTTAATTTGCTAGAGTTGCTTACAGAATTGACTAGCTTATCAGTTTATTACAAAAGGCTGTGACTCAGGAAGAGCCAAATGGAAGCGATGCTTAGGGCAAGCTATGGGGAAAGGGTGCCGAGCTCCTATACCCTCTCCGTACTCAACACTCACCCTAACCTCCACATGCACATTAACCCCAAAGCTCTTTTAACCACAAATATTTGGGGTTTTTTGGAGGTTTCATTATATAGGCATGATTGATTGAAACATTGGCCACTGGCCTTTGAATCAACCTCCAGTCCCTTCTCCCTCCCAGAAAGTCAGGGCTAGGACTGAAAGTTCCAACTGTCTTATCACTTAGTTGGTTCCACTGGCAACCTGCTACTGTCCTTCCAGTCCATTTCCTAAGTCATCTCATTAATATACCAAAAAACACCTTTATTACTCTCCACACTTAGGAAATTTCAAGGGTTTTGGAAGCTGTGAGCTAGGAAATGTGGATGCAGACGTAACACAAGGTTTCTTATGAATCATAATTTCACAAAAGTAAAACGTTAGTATTTATGTTGGCAGTAAGGTGAAAAAACCAAAAGGGAGATAATAGGTACAGTGATTTTTGACCCTGTAGATTTCTTAAATACATGGACTACTTTGAGTTGGATTTTTCCAGTTTATGAAAACTTTTAACAGTGAATGAAGTCCCTTGGAAGACCCACTTCTTCTTCTATTGACTTGGGTAATATTCAGTTCAGTTCAGTTCAGTCAGTTAGTTGTGTTCGACTCTTTGCGACCCCGTGGACTGTAGCACACCAAGCTTTCCTGTCCATCACCAACTGCTGGAGCTTATTCAAACTCAGTCCATCGAGTTGGTGATTCCATCCAATCATCTCATCCTCTGTTGTCCCCTTCTCCTCTCACCCTCAATCTATCCCAGCATCAGGGTCTTTTCCAGTGAATCAGCTCTTCTCATCAGGTGGCCAAAGTACTGGAATTTCAGCTTCAACATCAGTCCTTCCAATGAATATTCAGGACTGATCTCCTTTAGGATGGACTGATTGGATCTCCTTGCAGTCCAAGGGACTCTCAAAAGTCTTCTCCAACACCACAGTTCAAAGCATCAATTCTTGGGTGCTCAGCCTTCCTTATAGTCCAACTCTCACATCCATGCATAATTATTGGGAAGACCATAGATTTTATTAGACAAATCTTTGTTGGCAAAGTAATGTCTCTGCTTTTTAATATGCTGTCTATGTTGGTCATAACTTTTCTTTCAAGGAGGAAACGTCTTTTAATTTCATGGCTGCAGTTACCATCTGCAGTGATTTTGGAGCCCCCCTCAAATAAATCTATAACGGTTTCTAATGTTTCTCCAATCTATTTGCCATGAAGTGATGTGACCCGATGTCATGATCTTAGTTTTTTGAATGTTGAGCTTTAAGCCAACTTTTTCACTCTCCTCTTTCACTTTCATCAAGAGGTTCTTTAGTTCTTCTTCACTTTCTGCCATAAGGGTGGTGTCATCTGCATATCTGAGGTTATTGATATTTCTCCCAGCAATCTTGATTTCAGCTTATGTTTCTTCCAGTCCAGCATTTCTCATGATGTACTCTGCATATAAGTCAAATAAGGACACAGTAAAGGATAGGAATGGTATGGACCTAACCTAAGCAGAAGATATTCAGGAGAGCTGACAAGAATACACAGAAGAACTATACAAAAAAGATCTTCATGACCCAGATAATCATGATGGTGGATCACTCACCTAGAGCCAGACAGCCTGGAATGTGAAGTCAAGTGGGCCTTAGGAAGCACTACTGTGAACAAAGCTGGTGGAAGTGATGAAATTCCAGTTGAGCTATTTCAAGTCCTAGAAGATGATGCTGTGCAAGTGCTGCACTCAATATACCAGCAAATTTGGAAAACACAACAGTGGCCACAGGACTGGAAAAGGTCAGTTTTCATTTCAATACCAAAGAAAGGCAATGCCAAAGAATGTTCAAACTACCATACAATTGCACTCATCTCACATGCTAGCAAAGTAATACTCAAAATTCTCCAAGCCAGGCTTCAGTAGTATGTGAACTGTGAACTTCCAGATGTTCAAGCTGGATTTAGAAAAGGCAGAGGAATTAGAGATCAAATTGCCAACATCTGCTGGATCATTGCAAAAGCAAGAGAGTCCCAGAAAAACATCTACTTCTGCTTTATTGACTATGCCAAAGCCTTTGCCTGTGTGGACCATGACAAACTGTGGAAAATTCTTCAGGAGATGGGAATATCAGATCACCTGACCTGCCTCATGAGACATCTGTGTACAGGTCAAGAAGGAACAGTTAGAACTGGACATGGAACAACAGACTGGTTCCAAATCAGGAAAGGCGTACGTCAAGGCTGTATGTTGTTATACTGCCTATTTAACTTATATGCAGAGTACATCATGAGAAATGCTGGGTGCTATTGGGTATAAGAAAAGATATTTCCTTAGTTGTGTCCTAGGGGACAACAGAGGTGGTATACTCTCCAAGGTGCTCAGTTTATACCCTGGAAGAATCTTGTTTATTGAGTCTTTTGTTCTTATGACATTTTTATTTTTTTTTTTCAAATTGAAGTTCTTTAGGGACGACCAAGATATATATTCACATCCCTCCAATATTTACAAGTATAATATATGAAGTTTAATGCTTATTGTTGCAATACTTCTCAATTTGAAATGCTTTCTGTTCATCACTCTAGTCTCGTCTTGAATAAGATATCAAGGCTTGCCTATTAATAGAGTTTATCAAAAGCATACTTTTCCTATTCTTTGAGGAGCCCATTTCTCTATGAAGTGGCCATTCTTTCAATTTTATTATCTCCTGTGACACTTTTTCATGGCATGTAGCTTTTTGTAAGTAATTCAGGTTTTCAACTGTGCTGTGATGTCACAATTCCTGTTTCCTATGCACTTTGTTTCTTCCCTTGCAACTGTTCTTTCTTATATAACCAATGAGATTTACCCACTCCTCCATGAGAACTTCCCATTTCCCTGCTGACCAAGAGACCAATATTCTTACCTGTGGGCATCTTTAAGTTGAATATCCTGATGCTTCAATATTTTGTGACTATATTGGTTTTGCATTTTCTAATTTAATTCATTTCTGATTTCTATGGAGGGAGAAAATAGTTTTAAACCTCTGATTTACCAGGTGGTCTTGTGTTTTTAAAGAATCTTCACACATTAAAATCCCATTTTTATGCAATATCATTTTAATAGAAATGCTCATTTTATGGAGAGAAAATGACTGATAAAAATTTGAATGATTCTTAGGAGTCTCTTATACTCTTTTTATTGCATTTTGATGTGGCTTAATTCATTAATAAGGAGGATGAGTTGGAACTGTGGCATGTTTTATCTCCTATCATTATTCAACAAAAGAGAACATTTTTTCAATAAAAATTTTAGAGCAAATTTTTCCGATTTTCCTTTTCTGAAAAATACATTTTAAAAACAGACTGACCTTGAACTCAATTCAAAGTCAGAATTTTATAGCCACTCTTTCAACTTATTTGTTCCCAGAGCTGTACCAGGAAGGTAAGATCTACTGTCAATATTTCTGTTTCTGTTTTGCAGATTAGATGAGTGACATTCAGAGAAACAATGTAGGCTGTCCTTGGTCACAGCACAGCAACTTATTATCTAAGGACTAGAGAAGAAAAAAAAAAACCAATTGTATTCAATTCTGATCTCAGTTGCTTAACATCTCCCTTCTCTTTCATCATCCCCATCTCTCTCTTTTTTAATAATGTTTTTGGAGAATCACTCTTTCCTAGACACTTTGAAGGGCTATTGACTAGCTGCCCTGGTTTTATAAAGCGGTACCTTGCCCAATCCTATCAACAAATTAGGGATAAAAAGGATCTCCCTTTCCTTTAAAAGTGTGTAGTGTAATTGAGAAAAATAATGTGTATGCACTTATGATATGATGTGACTAGAGCGGTGCTCGTGATACGTATAGTGATATGTGAATTTTGAGAAAAGCATAATGGTCCATTTGGGGTTGGAGATGAGAGAAGTGAATAGGTGAAGTTTGAAAAAATAAGTGACATTTTCTGCTGAGGCCTTGAAAGCCAGCTAGAGAAGAAGGGAAAGGGCATAGGGAAGAGTGAGAGCAAGGTAATGAAGCCAGGAGATTGTCAGGGCGTGGTGCCCAGAATCTTTGAATATGGGGTGGTGCAGGGGAGGACTGCTCAAGAGAAGGGCAGGGAAGGAGGCAGGACTGGATCTTGAAGTCTCTCTGGAATCTAAGTGACCTGGCTTCTTTTATAGAAATGGGGAACTGGGGATGGTGGGAGAGGCAGTGCAGTGATGGATACTGTGGAATTCTGGAAGATTGCTCTGGGTTTAGTGCAGATGATGTATTGGAAAAGTGAAAATGAAAGTTGTTCAGTTGTGTCCAACTCTGCCATCCCATGGATTATATAGTCCATGGAATTCTCTCTCCAGAATACTGGAGTTGATAGCCAGTTCCCTGCTCCAGGGGATCTTCCCAACCCAGGGATCGAACCCAGGTCTCCTGCACTGCAGGTGGATTCTTTACCAACTGAGCCATCAGGGAAGCCCAAGAATATTGGACTGGGTTGCCTATCCCTTCTCCTGTGGATCTTCCCAACCCAGGAAGTCTCCTGCATTGCAGGTGAATTCTTTACTGGCTGAGCTACCAAGGTTCAGTGTGGATGATATATTGAAGTCAGGGGCAACTGAGATAATGGGGGTCCATCAGGAACAATAAGAACTCATGAAAAATTAGAAAGAACCTATCACCAAGGGAGTGGGGTGGAAAATTTGTGATTTTGAGCTAGAATTTAAAAAAAAAGCTTGAAAGTATTATTCACTCAGTTTTGTTTGACTCTTTGCGACCCCATGGACTGTAGCTCACCAGGTTCCTCTGTCCATGGAATTCTCCAGGTAAGAATACTGGAGTGGGTTGCCATTCCCTTCTCCTGGGTCAGGGATAGAGACTGAGGGATGGGATCTGGGGTCTTCTGCATTGCAGGCAGATTCTTTACTGTCTGAGCCAATTTTGAGCTTGAATAGGAAAAAAACAAAAAACAAAAAATGCCTAATTGGATGTATAAAGGTAAAGACATGTTTCTATTTTACAAAAATTGAGAATTCTGGTAAAACATGAACATATTTAGTTTAAAATTGTGATTATTTGGAACACAGCTCATTAAAGACCTCAAATACTTGGTGTTTCTATGCTAAACATTTATTTTTTTAATTAATTTTTATTTTTTAGTTTGTTTTGCTTTACAATACTGTATTCATTTTGCTATACATTGACATGAATCAGCCACAAGTGTACATGAACTCCCAATCCCGACCCCCTCCTCCCTCCTCCCGCCCCACACCTTCTCTCTGGATTATCCCCGTGCATCTGTCCCAAGCATCCTGCATCCTGCATCAAACCTGGACTGGCGATTCATTTCACTTATGATATCATACGTGTTACACTGCCACTCTGCCAAATCATCCCACCCTCTCCCTCTCCCACAGAGTCCAAAAGGCCGTTCTATACATCTGTGTCTCTTTTGCTGTCTTGCGTACAGGTTTATCATTACCATCATTCTAAATTCCATATATATGTGTAAGTATACTGTATTGGTGTTTTTCTTTCTGGCTTACTTCACTCTGTATAATCGGCTCCAGCATCATCCACCTCATTAGAACTGATTCAAATGTATTCTTTTTAATAGCTGAGTAATACCCCATTGTGTATATGTACCACAGCTTTCTTATCCATTCATCTGCTGATGGACATCTAGGTTGCTTCCATGTCCTGGCTATTATAAACAGTGCC